>JAZBGW010001093.1:1706-17742 GCA_037464815.1 Mylabris variabilis
TTTCTTCTCCTTCCTTTCTTCCTATCTTTCTTTTTTTCTTGATGACATCCTGCGCATGTGCCAGGCTGAAAACATCCCTATTAACTTAAATCACAAACCGCCACTGTTCAATTAATTAAATTTAATTAAGAAATTTTGTATTCTTAGCAAAATGGGGCGGTTCAACTGGCATCATACATTATTGTAGCCAACAAAAGGATTTAGATTTTATATTAAAAAATGGTACAGCTGGATCATATATACCAATAATACCAACTAAACTATTAACAAAAACCAATATGGATTTATTAAAGAAACAACAAGAGAAAATCAATGGTTTATTAATATATGTAATTGAATTAGATCATCATCATGATTATTTTACACATGAACAAAAGTGTCCCAATTATCAATCAAATTTACCAAATACGTGCAGTAATACCAACAATAATAATAATAATAATAATGATGATGGTGAGGAAAATTTACCTATATGGAATCCATATGGTAGCGGTTTATTATATGAAGATATACCATTTCCTATATTTTATATAAATAATTATCAACATTTAGATAATTTAATTGATTGTTTCAATAAATTTAATAATTATTCATATGATAAGCAACGTGATCGTCCATTATGTTCATTACAAATGGATGCATTTATGTTTGGTATAAAAGATACACCGACATGTCGACGTCGTTCCAATTCACAATTAAATTTAAATCCAATTAAATATTGTGATCCATTAGGTGATTTTAATATATGGTCAACAATAAATTTTAATCAACAACAATTGAAACGTAATAAATTAATTTTATTGATAACACATATTGATACAACAACAATGTTTGATAAAACAAGTGGTGCAATATCACCAATAACAAATATTGTTACATTATTAACAACAGCTAAATATTTAAAACAATTAACTAATAAACAAATGAATTATAAACGTGATCTTATCTTTATTATGTTTAATGGTGAAACATATGATTATATGGGTTCACAACGTTTCTATTATGATTTAATTAATGATAAATTTCCAAATAATGATGATGATCATAATAATAATAAAATCAAATTGGATGATATTGAATTGATAATTGATTTAAATCAATTAGGTAGTCGAGAGACTTTAACATTACATTATTTATATAAAAATCCGGTTATAACGGAATTTATAACAATTTTAAATAAATATAAAGGTGATATTGTTGAAATTAATGAATCTTTTGGTACTTTACCACCAAGTTCGTTACATACATTCTTAAAAAATAATACAAATCTACCTGGTATCGTTATAACCGATCATAATCGAATTTATACAAATCATTTTTATAATTCAATCTATGATAATACAACAAATATTGATTATTCTTATCAAAATATAACAAATAATAGTATACAAAAATATATTGGTAATATATCACAAGTATTAGGTAATAGTTTATATTATTTTATTACCGGTAATACAATTGATGATGATAATAATGATAATAGAATTGATTTACAATTGGTGGATGAATTGTTTCATTGTTATTTGGAAGATGCAAATTGTCGTGTCCATCAAGCTGTACAAAAATTGGTTGGTTTTTCTTATTTTATTATTACTTTATTTTTTTTTTGAAGTGAAACTTCTTGAATGGTGAACTTTCAAGGACGCGTCACGTTTATTAGACACATTTCGTTACATGAGAGAGAAGAAAGATATAATATAGGAGGAGAAAGAGAGCTATCTCTCTCTCTTTCTCTCCCTCCCTCTGTCTCTTGACAGAGAGGGAGATTGGCATTTCAAGGACGCCTTACATTCATTAGGCACATTTCGTTACATGAGAGAGAAAAATGTTATAATGTAGGAGAACGAGCGATACTCGTCTCTCTCTCTCTCTCTCTCTCTCTCTCTCCCCTGTCTCTTGAGAGAGGAAGAGAGTGAAATTTCAAGGACGCGTCACGTTTATTAGACACATTTAGTTACATGAGAGAGAAGAAAGATATAATGTAGACTGAGAAAGAGAGCTATACATCTCTCTCTCTGTCTCTGTTTCTCACAGTAAATCTATCTTATTCTTTATTTTATAAGCAGTTTCACTTCCATTACGTGCACGGTGCTGCAAGTGCAATTTTTGAAGTGAAACTTCTTGGGCGGCGATTCAATAATCGATAATTTGACGAGCATTTCGTGTAAAATTTCAAGGTCGCGTCACATTTATTAGACACATTTCGTTACATGAGAGAGATGAAAGATATAGCGTAGGGAGAAGAAGAAAGAGAGCTATACATTTCGACACCATGGGAGTGTGAGCAAAAGAGAACCACTTATATAGAAATATATAAAACTATAAAATAACATAGTGTCGTGAGATGCTCTTTCTTTCTGTTTCTTTATGTCTTTCCCTAACAATAAATCTCTCTTATTCTTTATTTTTTTTTTTAAGAAGTTATATTTCTATCATGTATTAGATGGGTTCGTGTAATTTTTGAACTTGTATAGTAATAGAGAATTGAGATTAAAATTTCAAGGACGCGTCACGTTTATCAGACACATTCCGTTACATGAGAGAGAAGAAAGATATAATGTAGACTGAGAAAGAGAGCTATCTCTCCTCCCCTGCCTCTTGAGAGAGAAATAGAGAGAGGTGGATTGAAATTTCAAGGACGCGTCACGTTTATTATGCACAGTTTGTTAGATGAGAGAAAAGAAAGATATAATGCAGGTGGAAAAACAGGGATATTCATCTGTCTCTTTCTCTCTCTTCTCTGTGTCTTGAGAGAGGAAGAGAGAGAGAGAGATTGAAACTTCAAGGACGCGTCACATTTATTAGCACATTTCGTTACATGAAGAAAGATATAATGTAGAAGGAGAAAGAAAGCTATACATATCTCTCTCATTCTCGCTATCTTCCTGTCTGTCGGTCTGCCTGTCTCTCACAGGAAATCTCTCTTGTTCCTTATTTTTTAACAAGTTTCACTTCTATTTTTTCAAATTTTCTAATTAATTAATTTTATTTTAATTAATTTAGAAATTGCCAAATCAACCATTAAGTCTCTATGTGGGCGTTGAACGTGATCCAAATTTTTTGACTGTATTGATTGGTTTAACTTTAGGTTGGTTGACTGGTGATGTTGTTGGTGATGGTAATATCAATTGTACTAATCGATTTAAAAATGAGGTAATTTGTATTTAATTAATTAATTAATTAATTAATTAATTAATAGTGACCGACTGAAGATTCAATTTCGGCCAAAAAAATCTAGTTTCGGTCATAGTTTCGGTTTCGGTCACAAATCAACCGAAACTTCGGCCTCGCCCGAATCTTAGTGTTCGTGAATCGTCGCACTTAGTTCGTGTGAAGTTTATATCTCATAATCGTCAATCTTCGCATACAGTAGAAATTTTAACAAATCTAGATAAGTTTCGGTTTCGGCTGTAAATCCACTTTCGGTCGGACACTATTAATTAATATATACAGGATGAGTCAAGAGGATGACCCATTAAAAGGATGTAGTGTACAACAGTATTTCAATTCGTAGTTGGCCATGTTTTTCGTTACTTGACATGACGTCATAGCTTTATTCGGCCACTTGTCGGTAATGCAGGTTACTGTCGTAAATTATCGACATTTGACAGTAACTGGCTAGTATTTCCATTTCTATTTTACTCATACAGCTTGATAAAATTGTTGTAAATTATGACAATAAAATAGAGAACGCCAATGTGGCCAAAATTGGAATTTCTAGAAAGTTTCCTTCTTATGGGATTTTTTAAAAACAAAGCGCAAGATTGTTAGACAACTCCCATTATTTGGCGAGAGAATCTAAAAAAATATATCAAGGATTAATAGGAAGATACCTAGAGAACGTTATAGCAAAATTAGAACTCTGTAGCTCATTTGGAAGTTGGTCCAAAAACGTTAGCTTCTGACGATGTCGCAATTTTCCAAAATGAACTAAACTCGAGGATTCTCCCAACGTTTTTCGTTTTTCTCCATTTTATTCTGGAAAAGATCAGAATGTTTCGCATTTTTTTCTAGAATGCAATGCAGAAAAACAAAAAAATCAATGGTGGTAGGATCCTGGAGTCATTCTTGGTCGTTTTGTTCGTTTTTGAAAATCGCAACCTTGTCCAAAACGAGCGTTTTTTTGACCAACTTCCAAATGAGCTACAAAGTTCTAATTTTGCTAAAATGGTCTCCAAATAATGGCAATTTCCATAAGAACCTTTCGTTTTAAATGAATCACCCGGTATATGCAAATCATAGCCAACTGCTAAGTGAAATAGCACTGTACGCTCTGTTTAATCAATTAGTTAATTAATTAATAATTAATTTGTGTTTTTTAGAGTGTCAAATATTATAATATGTCAGCAAGTTTAGATGATTTAAATACAATATTATGTTATCGAATTGCAATGAATTTCACATCAGCTTTAAGTCCGGCCTTTATTATTGATGGTACGTCTAATTGTTAATGAAATATTTTCATATAATTTTAATTAATTAATTAATTAATTTTTGTTTGTTTTTGTTTTTTAATTGTAGATTATGATTGGTCGTCAGGTCAATATAGTAGTTGGACAGAATCGACATGGTCTGATATACGGATTCGTTTATTTTTAAAACCATCAGTTGCCCATGAGAATATGACAATTGCTATCGGTTCAATTGTTTTAATATTATCATTTTTGTTTGTTTATTTCGTTAAGAATCGTTCAGAAATTCTATTTGTACAACAATTACCGACATTAGCGCCGACTAGTTGTTGAATTTTTTGTAATTTATTTAATTAATTTTTTTTTTTAATTAATTTGATGAATGTGTGTGTGTGTGATATGTGTGTAAAATAGTGTTTCATCTCTCAGTTGGCTATGACTTTGGTTACTTGGAATCGTAGCTTTATTCGGCCGTTTATCGGTAATACAGATTACTATCGTAAATTACCGACAGTAAATGTAATGTATTATGGGCGATAGTAATCTGCATTACCGACAAATCGACGATTAAAGCTACGATCTTAAGTAAAAAAAGCGTGGCCAACTGTGAGGTAAATCACTGTGATACACCGATAATTCGGACTAATTATTTAATTTAATTCAAGTTGAATATTGTATTTTTTTTATTAACAATTTGAGTATTATTTGAAGTGTCCCATGCACTTTTGTATAATTTTCATTACAGCGGATTTTTTTTGAAAAATATTAATTAGTTTGAAATTAAAATTATTCAGTCGGTAGAAAATTGAATGCGCTTCCTTAATTTGCAAGAAGTTTTCCGGTTGGTTTGTTATTTTCCCGGAAAATTAGGAAAAACTTAAAAATTTTATCCTTGGAATTTTTGCATAATTTTCAAGATGAAGAACCTTGTTTGAAAGCTTATACAAGGTGAATCTTTAGGAGAATTTCAAGAAATCGAAGTTTTGAAAATTAATCGAATTATCGCAGAAAATCCTCGGAAAATTCACTTGTCATTTACACCTCTTAAAAATTATTGTATCATAACGGAATTTTTACAGTTTTTTTTTACAGTTTCCAATGGTAATACTGTTATCATTGATTGAAATCGATCAACAAAAGAGAACAGCAGTGTCGTAGCATGGCAAGATTTGGTTAAAAAAAAAACAAAAAAAACGCGATAAAAAACTTCCTAAATTAACTAAAATGCACTAGTAAATGATAATATAAATAGAAAATCTTAATAATTTTTATTAAAAGCTTCGAAATTAGCTCTAAAATCAACTAAAAGTGTCCAAATTAAGAAAAAAAAACACTATTCATCATTAAAATTCGCTAAAAATAAATGATTTAGCCCCAACATTGTTTAAAATTAAGCTTAATTTAAAAAGGAATAGAATAAACTTTTTGAAAAGTGCAAAAACCAAAATTATGTTGGAATTATCGCTCTACGCCACTGAGCATATGTATCCGTTTGGTTGTATCCAATATGAACCAACCTTAACGTTATTTCCTATCAATAAATCGAGCATGCGTACAAAAACAAGATAGAGATAACGTTAATGTAATTACAATAGTGCCAACAGAGGGCACTGTTTAATATTGATTCAAAAAATAACAGCGCCAAGTCTATCAACCTTTTAGAAGATCTACAGATTTTCTTTTACAATTATTTTATTTTCAATTATTGTCATAAACGCATTATTAATATTGTACTGTTAGATTAAAAGACTATAGATTATTATATAATTTATACATCTTGTATTAAATTGTTCTTAGGTGAAAATTAAAATATTCAATTTTGTATAAATCTAAATAAACGACATCTGGCAACGCTGTCTCTACTAATTTAAAGAACGTAATAAATAATATCAAGATGGCTACGGTACTCGTGCAAGTTGTGTGACGTACAATTTGGGCGCCCAAAGTCTTTGTGTAACGCGGTTTATTAAATCATTATATTTATTATTTTCAATTTTTTCTAATTAAATTAATTAATTAATTAGTAATTATTATATACGTGTTAGTATACGTATTAGTGTTTATATAATCGAGAACAAATTGAAATTTACACAATATATACAGAGTGTTTCATGAATAGTGTCTACACAAAATGGTTGTGTTGTCGAATTGATAAATTTGGTACACCTATCATGGAACACGCTGTATATTCTTTCAATTTTCTTTTAAATTATATATTTTATGTATTTTCAGGAGAAATTTTTTTATTTAAGAATAATGGTAGGCAATGGGGTATGTTTAAGACAATAGAGCATGTTCCATTTCAGTTTACTACTCTGGACTCGTTTAAAAAACACGATGAATATGTATAATACAGTTGTAAAATACAGCTGTATAAGAAATTAAATACCGTATGTATTAAAAGTTTACTGTAAATTAAGACTAGCTAGGGTACTAAGCGAAATGGAAAACTTTGTATTTTATATTATTATTATTGTTATTATTTGAATGTTCCAGGAGCCATTTATGTGTGGATATTGTTCCATTGAATTGGAAAATTGGGATACAGTATTGGAGCATGATTGTTTTCAGGGTAATGATAGTTTAGTTTTACAAAATAAGAATACTGTCTACTTACAAGCTGGTAAATTTGTAATTTTTGTAAATCTTACAATTATTTTTAATTAATTAATTTTTTTCGTTATTAATTTAATTAAGAAAATATCGATAATTCTTTATTTGGTGGTGAGAATTGTGAATGGGGTAAAGATGCTGTACTTTTATTAATTGAAAAATATCAAGAGAATCGAGAATTTTTAGAAAAGAAGAATGCAATTAAAAGACACATATGGAAAAAGTATGTTTCTATTTTGGGGAATTTATTATTAGGAGTTGGTAAAAGTGATGAAATAATTGAACATAAAACTATTAGTGGTCGATTGAAGATTCGGTTTCGGCAACTTTCGGCTAAAAATCTAGTTTCGGCCAAAAATCAGCCCAAAACTCAATGTTCGTGAATTGTCGCGCTTCGATCGGTTGAGTTCGTGCCTTGTGATCGCCAATCGATGTCTAAATAAGTTTCGGTTTCGGCTGTCAATCTAGTTTCGGTCGGACACTAAAAAACTATACTACAATATACAGGTCCTTTTTTTTTAAATGTAGTCATTTCTTCTGAAAGTCCTATAAGTTGGCGAGCGATTCTAAAAATATTTCAAAGATTTGTAGGAGCAGTTTAGCAAAACTAGAACCTCGTAGCTTATTTAGAGGTTGGTCAAAAACGATCCTTTTGGGACAATGTCGCAATTTTCAAAAATTAGCAAAGCCCGCAAAACGACTAAGAATGATTCGTAGACCTTTCCAGCGGTGATTTCCTTTTGTTTTTTTTTCTA
The DNA here is from genome assembly GCA_037464815.1 of Mylabris variabilis. Taxonomy (NCBI): domain Eukaryota; kingdom Metazoa; phylum Arthropoda; class Insecta; order Coleoptera; family Meloidae; genus Mylabris; species Mylabris variabilis. The sequence continues at coordinate 9,487 of JAZBGW010001093.1, forward strand.
TTTCATTCTAGGGAAAATGCGAAAGATTTTCATTTGTTACAGAATAAAGAAAATACAAAATAAAGAAAAACGAGAAAAAATCACTCTTGGGAGTGTCTGCGAGTCATTTTTAGTCGTTTGCTTTGGTTGTTTCTATAAATTGTGACATTGTCAGAAACGAACGTTTTTTGGCAAACTTTTAAATGGGCTACGAGGTTCTAATTTTGCCAAAAGTCTCTCCAGCTCTTCATCTACAAATCCTCAAAATATTTTTTAAATCGCTCGCTAACTAATAAGATTTTTGTAAGAATTAACCTCATTTAAAAAAAGACCTTGTATTTGTTATACCAACTTTGAAACGATAAAAATTTGGTTGATAAGAGATACAAAAGCCTAATAAGGCTCTTCTTATCCTATAAGTTTCGACTTATATGTGCAATATACTTAAGTACTCAAGTGTCCCTCTTCGATTTCAATACGTTTAACAAAGAGATACACCCAGGTGTCCCTCACCGATTTCGATAGATGTAACATAGGAATATACCCAGGTGTCCCTCTCGGATTTCCATGAGACTCAGATATGTTGATCTTGATTGTGAAATCTGAGATATGCATGTTTTCCATCAAAAATTACAATTATTGTTAGTGTTGATAGGTGGCGCTACCTTTTACAATCAGAAAACTGCCGAAAATTTGTTTTAATCTATCCACAAAAGCTTATTCGACTATAGAACGTTAAAAAAAAAAATCAAAAATCTTGCACTTTTACCAACATTTTTTTTTCTATTAACACTAAAAATAGTTTCAATATAGGAAAAATTAATTTTTCCCCTAGGATCTCTCAGGAAATGCATACAGCTGGTCATAATTATAGTTGGGATCAAATCCAAAATAAATGGAAAGGTCTAATACGTACATATCGTAATATAAAAATGTTTAATAATAATAATAGTGGACGTAATCGTAAGAAATGGGAATTCTTTAATATACTTGACAATATCTTAAAAGACAGTATAACAATTGAAACACCAATTATTATTGTACATAATGGTGAACAATCTATACCACAAGAACCATCCACTTCAACAACAACAACAACAACAATAACAACGGATAGTAAATTCGATTTAGATATTCATAATTATGCTGTGGATATGTCGAATACATCACGTAAACGTAAACGAGAACATAATGATCATGATGATGATGATGATGATGACAATGATGATACTGACAATAATCATGAAATTGTTAATTTATTAAAAATGACATTAGAACAGAATAAAAGACAACATGAGGACGATCTGCGTGAGAAGAGACGATTTAATGCTTTATTTGAGAAACTCATTGATATAATTAATAAAAAATAATAATATTTTTTTATTTTAGCTTTTATTTCATTTCCTATAATTGAGCAAAGTATCTCAAATATAGACCAACCCTAACCATAGGGCTAAATGGGTTCTAGACCCAGAGTGCAAGTCTTTTGGACGCTGCCATTTTTGTTGGTGTTATACTTTTTGTGACCTACCCAAGTTACCCTCTTCCTTTTCTTATAATAGTTATTCCAAGGGATGGGTTGATACCCCAAAGTTAACCAATTAATTTGCATAACCACAGGGTTAAATGGGGTATAGTTCCGGGGTGCAAGCCTTTTGGGCACAGCCTTCTTTGCTTTTATATGCCTTTTCTATTTTCTCTTTCGCCTTTTCCCTTCTTTTTCGGCAACCCTTCTCTGTCTTTCTATCCCTTTTACCTGCCATCCCTTCTTTCCAGCCCTTGTAAATATAACTTTCTTCTGAATTTGTTCCAATCCGTTATTGCTTTCTCTTTTCTCGTCTTCCTTCATTCCTTCCTTTCTTTTTTCCGTCCTGTCTTCTTTCCTTCTTTTGTTCCTTTATTTCTTTCCTTCCATCCTCGCTTTCTTCTTTCCTTCCCCATTTCCCTCCTCTCTTCTTTTTTTCTTCCGTTCTCTCTTCTTTCCTTCCTCTCTATTTTCTGCTTTCCTTCCTTTTCCTTTCTTTCTTAATTTCTTCGTCCCTTCATATGTTTCGTCTCTCCTTCCTTCCTTACCTCCTTCCCTCCATTCTTCCTTCTTTATTCCATGTTTATCTATGCCTACCTATCTTTTTTTAGCTCTATTTATATAGGTGCATTTTTAGTAGTCCACGGGCGTTGAATATCTTAGTACGGCCCTGCTCAAATACCTTCTTTGTTTCTGTTATTCCACATCAAAATTAAATTTATACATTTTTATAGCAAAAAATTGCCTCCAAGGGATGAATTGACATCCCAAAATTTAACCTCTCAATTCGTCTCTTCTATAAAAATTAATTAAAAACTTATCCAACTTCGTTATATTTAATTAAAAAATTCACCATTTTTAATGGGGGGGTTACTATATTCCTTAGAAGTAAGATTTTGAAAAAGGAAGTGGCAACACTGATGATCTTTTCTACAAATATGGGGTATAATAACGTCCATTTTTATCAATTTTCACTTTTTCTACGAAAATCTTGGGCAAATAATCACAACTATTCTTTCCTAATCCATAAAAAAACCAAAAAATTTAAATTTACAGAGTATTTTTCAATTATTTAACTTGAAGAAAAATGGCACAGTCCGGCAACATTAACATAATTAATCTTTAAGAAATGCAATAACTTCACATTTTCTGACAGTTTGTTGTTTTTATAGACGAAATTACGTAATATAATCGCTAATTTTTTGTGTATTGCTGATTGTTTAAATAATTCCAAAAAAAAATCCAGTAAATGCAGACATATGGCAACACTGATAGTAGCTGTCAATATATTTAGGGTATTTCTCGTTGCTGTTGTGGTAATAATTCTTTCAAGATGGTGGTTAACCAAATATTGATGTGTTATAGTGATGGTGGTGTTTTTTTTCCCATAAATTAATTAATTCGTGAAACCAAATTTAATAATTTAATCAAGATTTGGTAGATTTTTTATAGTTTTCTGCGGTATTAATCAAAGAACATCTCAATTTGTTAAATTTGCATTAATTGGGAATGTTCTTTTAGTTGTTACCGTACGGAAACTGATCGTCAGTTGTTTTATTCGTTATTTTGTTTTTATTTAATCTCTTTGTTGGGGGTGGGTTCTCTTTTGTTTTGTTTTTTGATTATTTATAATAAATTTGATAATAGTGATTATTTAATTAAGAAATGATGGAGGGTGTTGATCATGATGAAACGAAAAAAATTAAAATTGAAGAACCGTTTATACCATCACCACCACTAACACCAGCATCATCAATATCATCAATATCAACAACAACAACAATAACAACAAATGATGCATCATTATCATCAATTAAACAAGATATAAATAATGAGGATGTTGATGATAAGAAGACGATGATATTCAATAATAGCGATTTATTTAATAAATATAAACATGATAATGATATTGGTAAATTTCATATATTAGATGAGATAAAGGATACAAGTTCAGAGAAATCGTATTCATCATCATATGATGATGATAGTGATATACCGCATGATGAAATTGAACAAATGCTAGATGAGGCTTTCGAACGAGAAAAATATAAAAAGAAACGCAAAGCTGAAGAAGCTGGTTTAGATGATAAGAATATTGATTATAGTAGTGATAATAATAATAAGAATAATAATAATAATTTTAATGATAATAAGAATAATTTAAATAATGATAAGATTACGTATGAAGAGAAAGATAAAGTTGTATTAATTGAAAAATGTCAAAATCATTTTGATGTCTTACCAGAAGGTTGGATACAAGTTACACATAATAGTGGAATGCCATTATATTTACATAAAAATTCAAGAGTTTGTACATTAGCAAAACCGTATTTTTTAGGACCAGGTTCTGTTAGAGTAAGATTTTTCAATTTTATTATTATCACAATTTTAATTAATTTTTAGTAATTGTTAATGATATGTGATGGCCTATTAGAAGTATAAGAACTACTGGAAATTTTGCAGATTTTTTTTCTTGTGTCTGTTTGAAGATTGTAAGAAATCAAAATTCTGAAAAAAAACCTACAAAAATCAAGTATAGAACAAGAAGATATAGGAAAAACTACTATTGATCTACTTTTTGCTTACTAATTCGATGGTAAACACGAAAATGATCTATCTTTGTTTTTTTTTAACAATAAAGTGGGATTCTTATGTTTCATGTTGAATGATTCAATTGTCAAAATGATCATGTGAAACGTACGAACCTTCGCATCAGTCAAAGTGAACGTCATTTATGAATTGAACGAAAATTGAAATGAAAGGATTCTCGTGTTTCATATGATTTTCATATGAGTCAAGTCGTATGAAAATGATAATGAACATCAATTCGTTCACATGTATCTGTGAATGTTGACATTTATCAGTAATGAAAGTAAAATGAACAAAAGTAGATATTCATGCCTTTTTTCCTTTATTTCACAAAAGTGAAACGGAATACTACATCGGCGTTGTTAAGTTTCATACTAAATGTCTCCTTTCACATGAATCAAGTCGTATGAAAATGAACATCAAATCGTTCATATGTGGTTCATTTTAGAATCTATGAATGTTTACATTTATCAGTAAAATGAACAAAATGAACAAAACTAGATGTTTATGCCGCTTTTCGTTCATTTTACAAAAGTGAAACGGAATTCTACATCGGCGTTCTTAAGTTTCATCTTGAATGTTTCCTTTCATATCAGTCAAGTCGAATGAAAATGAAAATGAACATCAATTCGTTCATATGTATCATATATGGTTCGTTTTAGAAATTTTGCATGTTAGCACTTATTAATAATAAAAGCAAAATGAACAAAATTAGATATTCATGTCTTTTCGTTCATTTTGCAAAAATGAAACGGAATTCTACAGCGGGATTCTTTCACGTTCCATTTTAAATAATTTCTTTTGCATGAGTCAAATCAAAAGAAAATGAAAATGAACATCAATTACTTCACATGTATCATGTTTATATTTATTTCATTTTAGAATCTTTACATATATCAATAATGAAAGTAGAGATCCGTGTCATTTTTTCGTTCAATTCACAAATAACGTTCATTGTGACCGAAGCAAAGATTCATACGTTTCATAACATGATCATTTTGGCAAATGAATTATTCAGCATGAAACGTACGAGCCCCGCTTATTTCTGTTCATTTATTCTAATCATTATTGATAAATGCCGGCAATATGACAATTGTTTTTATTCATTTGTTACATGGTATGTGTACGGCGTGTAAGACGTTTGCCAGTTTAACAGAAGATTACGGAAAGATATAAACAAAAACTTTCTTTGAAGCCGAAATCAATTTTTAATAAGCAATAATGGTGCTTATCTACGCCTTGCAATATAATGCCCTATATTATTTCGTGCAGTTTTCTGATTGGCTTTCAAGAGGGAATAATGGTTCATTATTCCCTCTCCTAAGCCAATCAGGAAATAGTTTTTGACTCATTATTTCTCTCTAATGTCAAAAAACGACAAAAATAAATAAAACGACAGTTTTAACAAGTAGTCCGTTTTTTTTTGTGCGATTTTTTAGTCGAAAATGATGAAGGTAAATATTCTTGTACACTAACAGTACCTGTACACTTAGAAATAAGTTGTAGATAAAGTATAGTATACAACTCGCTATAATGTGTGCTATTATGACCGCAAATAATTCGGAGCGAGCGAGTGTTGTAATAATTCGAGGTAATAATAGCTCAAATTATAGCCTTGTTGTTTGATATACTATTAAGTGATGGGAAGAATACATCAATGAATAAATCGCTAATTTTTTAGATTTTAAATGAATTTAAATTGAATTCATATAATGTAAGTATTCTAAAAGTGAATCACATATTCATGCTGCATGTGAATTGGGTTGATGTTAATTTTTATTTAAATTCACTTTGATTTGATATTTGATTCATATTCAATGATTCATTTTGCCGGAATGATCATGTTATGATTCGTGAACCTTTGTTTCAGTCATGTCATTTATAAAATGAATGAATGTTTGTTCGTTTTCTTTTCATTATTGATAAATGCCAACATCTAAAAATTCTAAAATGAATCATATATAGATTGATACGTATGAACGAAACGATGTTCATTTTCATTTGACTTGACTCATGTTAAATGAAACGTGAGAACTCGGCTTTAAGAATGAACATAGCGAGCCTTGTGTTTGCGCCCTTAGATAATGGTGCGTTGATTACAAATTTTAATAGAAATATTCATCAAAAATTTATTTTTAAATTGTAATTTTTCAATTATTATTTAATTTATTGTGTGTCCTACAATTTTGTTTATGTTCAACATGGGACGCCTATGGATTGGGCATGGTATAGAACTGATTTTGTAGCACAATGGAACGCCGTAGCTGTTTTGGTTGACTATATTCATGATGAGCGCCTGGAAGAATTTACTGCAAATACACCACTTTTGCGTGTGCCGCTCGACTTTCATATAGTTCGAGTCGATTTTTATACCAAAATCCGTTCGTATAGTTTATAACATTAAATTTCCATTATTTAGAACTTATACTTGGAATAGGCCATGATGTTATTTTGATTATTTGTCTAAATTAATTAATTAATTAATTAAAACAAAAAAAATGTTATATTTTTGTGTTCTAGAAACATGAGATACCATTAAGTGCTATACCATGTTTAAGTTATCGTCGGGCATTAGAGAAAGAAGAAGAAGAAATCAAAAAATTAAAAGAACAACAACAACAATTATTAGAACAAAAGATGAAATATGAACAAGAAAATGGTGGTAATGCTGATGATAATAAAAGATTTTTATTATTAAAACAAGAATTACCAAATGCACGTATTGAAACTGTAAAAGAGAATATTGAAGCATCAAATTTAAAACCAGAAGATATACGTAAATATTGTGAGAAATTATTTAAATTTAAAACAATAAAAGTGATGCGTTTCAAATCATGGTCGGAACGTCGACAATATACAAAACGTAAAAAACATGAAAAACAATTACAACGTCCAAATTTACCAGCTGGTACAAAATTAATAACATTTCCAATACAACATACTGTGATTAATAATAATGATAATAATTATCATAATAATAATGGTGATAATACAATATCATCATCATCAACAACAACAACAAGACAATCATCATCATCATCATCATCATCAATATCAACAATAACAACAGCAAATGTTAAAAAAGAATGGATAATGAATCCAAATGGTAAATCATATGTATGTATATTACATGAATATGTACAACATGCATTAAAAAAACAACCAACATATAAATTTACTGAATTAGAGAATGCTGCAACACCATATGCTGCTACTGTATCAATTAATGATATGCAATATGGTGTTGGTTATGGTACAAGTAAGAAACAAGCAAAATCTGAAGCTGCTAAAGCAACATTGGAAATTTTAATACCAGAAGTACGTTCCAAAATTACAACCGATTCAAAAACTGGTTCTAGTGCTAGTAAAGATCAAGATCAAGATTTATCGGTAAGTGTTTAAAAAAATATTCATATCTATAATACCACAGGTTCATAAACCATGGGTCGCTACATTGTTGAATTTTTATTGGATTACAAAAAGTTGAATTATACAGGTTGTGTCGGATCGATTCGATGAGAAACTCCTATTCGAAATAGTGCAGAACTCGTTTTTTTTTTTAAATATGGTCAATTTTTAGGGGGAGTGGGTGTCTTTGGAGAACGTTTTAGCAAAATTAGGACGCCGTGGCACGCCTAGAAGGCCGTTAAGGCTGCACTCCAGTACTTTTTATGAAAATGGTTAATGTTTAACACACGATTTCTCGCTTGTTTTTTTAAAATGTAGAAAAGCTTTATAGAAAGAGCGTTTCAAAGTGCAGGGGAAGGACGATTTTGTTTTGGAAATTTTTGAGGAAATTCTGATTTACAGACAATTGTTTCGAGGCATGTTTTTTTTTACAATTTTCCCCGCAGCTTCTTTATTATTTTTATAAATTTTATATCAAAACACGACAAACATAAAAAAATAAGCAGACGAAACAAAGAACGTTCCGATCATAATTCAAGCGAGACGCAGCACAAACACCTAAAATTCGGAAAATCCTACTAAAAAATTAGTACAGGCGGACTTTCTAGACTTTCTAATTCTGAAAGGAAATGTGGCAACCTCGTGATAAAACCACAAATTGGGAATGTTTGGTCACTACAACACAGATCAGTATATGAGAATTAAGGCGTATGATGTAGATAACACATCTTATATCGAGAAATACGCAAAATTCG
>JAZBGW010001095.1:0-17729 GCA_037464815.1 Mylabris variabilis
ATATTCTTTGTTAAAAATAAAACAAAATATTTGTTTATTTTTTTTTAATTGGGAAAAATATCAATAGAAATATTTTGGGAAATCGCACACTTACCGTGTTTTTGATCGAATGAATCCTTTGGTCGATTTGTTTATTGATTGTCTCAATGTTTAGTTTAACTTTGTAAATAATGTTTCACGAAATGAGTAAAAGAAAACATTCTTATTTAAATAATTTAATTTAATTAATATGTAATATTTGACTTTGCGTTTTCCTATTTTCTTAAAAAATTATGCTCCTAATCAAGGACCTATTTATTCTATCTTTAATTGAGTATAAAAACGTACATCTCGGCAAAATTGAAAAACACTTATGCTTTCTAAGATTCTGCATATATTTTTAAACAATAAATATGAAAAAATTCCAGTCTAGTTGAATAAAAAAGTGTTTGTAGATTTTAAATCTTGAACGACCAACGACGCCAATGATTGGCTGCTAACCCGAGACAAACGCCCGTCAAGCGCGCCGTATCTTAGGGCATAAACACACGGCTCTCTATGTCCGCTGCTAACTATGGCAAATATTTTGCACTTTGTTTTATCAAAAAATATTAATTAGAAGCCGATATATGATAAAAAAAAACGATTTTTTGAGATAAAATTTAGCGGTGTTCTTCACCCCTTTAAAGTGGATGTCGACACATAAAAAATATACGTCTCTTATTTTTTAGATAACAGAATGGTTAAAATCGGTGAGCTCGGGTTGGGGAACCTTCCTTGTTAGAAATGAATTCATTTACGACAATAGCCACCACTGCTAATAATGTAGCTTCGCCCATGATAACACGAAAAAGAAAACGATGATAATGTGTATAGATTAATAGCGTACGTCTTTTATGGTACGTCGTTGGTCGTTCGGACAACACTGTTCGACCAACGCGAAATAAAACGACGATAGTCTGTAGCGAGCTTTAGATGTCTATGTTTATTTACTATACTATTAAAAAGAGACAGCGCTATTTCTTTCTCTTTCTGTCTCACACGTTAATATTGACGGTTAAATGTCAAAAACGATACAGATTAACAGCTTACTTCGTCATTTGTTCGGAAAAAACTGTTTGACGAACACGAAGTCTGTAGCAGGTTTAATATTGTACCGATCTTCAAAATATTCCGACAATATTGCAACGGTCATTTGTATTTTAAACAACATAGAAGTCAACAATCCCATATCGATGTTGAAAAGAGTGGGGTGTTTTTGGAGGGAAATTTCTCAATTAGTTATTGTACTACCCCCACTTTTAATAACACGTGCAAGGGTTGAAAAGTTGCATTTATCCGCCAGTGACCGGTATCAAGTATCAAGAACACTGTTTGATAATACATTTGAAGCCGTAGTGGTCGTAGATCAAAATTATCAAAAAAATTTTTATTTATCTTATCAAATTTTGAAAAATGTGTAAGTAACGATACTGCATATATTTTTTGAATATAGGTACCCATTTTATTTCCTTCACTACTGTTATACGTTATACATAGTTCAGGAAGGTAATTGAATCTTGACTCGAACCTAATAACGCTAAACTCCCTAATTGTACCCGATAAAATCTAGCAATTATAAAGGCGTCAGGGTGGTTTATACAGATATATTTACATATTTAGTAACTTTTCTGTCAATAAAAAATTCAATTATCGCCTTGGACCGAGTTTATCACTGTTTATAATGAAAACCACCTGTGAACGTTGTTGAAATTTTTGTATTTTTTTCTCTACTTTTAATTAGCTGACTTTGTACAAGAAGAAAATTGGGACGATACTGACCATCCTTGGTGTTTTGATGTATCAAGAGGATTTTATTTGAAAGAAGGTAATGTTTCATAAAAACACATAATTTTTAAGCTACATGAAATATTCTTTAGGATATTTAAAACGTAAACGGGATCCAACAAAGAAGGATGATACAGTTACACCTCAAGATACATATAAAAGTTCAACAAATATACTCGACAATAAAAAAATCAAGAAATAATAGTTTATTATACGTTTTCTAACTTTTTGTTTTCCATTGAAGTGATGATTACTTTTGTTAATTATAAAATTGATGTGTAATATAATAAATAACCAGAGTTATAATGTTTTCTAGTAATAAAAATTGATTATAGCATATTATAAAAAGATGCGTATATTCCAACGAAAACTCTTTATAAAAATGAGAATTTGGAGAAAGAAAACTTAAACTGATCATATAGCCATCAAGTCAGAAAAAAGTGTAGTAATCAAACTTCCTTCGTGGATTGAATTCCAAAAATTTAAATAAAAAATTTATTTACACTACGATTGTTAAATTGAATTACAAATTATCCTTAAATCGAAATAAACTATTACATATTCAATTGTCCACTCAATACATTATTGTATTTTTCTTTAAAATCACACTGCAAGAATGGCATAGCCTGTAGTGCTGTCTCAGCTTCTTTACGTATCCTTTGTACATTCTCATTAACATTCTTTTTATTGAAATGTAAATAAAATAAAATATGATTAATCCAAACATCAACATCTTCTTCACCGAATTGTTTACAAGCTAATTCATGTACAGAACTCCACATATCAAAATCATATTCAATTTCAGTTGATTCTAATTTCGACATAGCTAAATGTAATTCTTTGCAATATGGTTTCTCATTTGCTAAAATATTATACATTTTACGTGCATCACTTATACCTTTAACAAACGATAACCATTCAATATATTTTGGTTTTAATGCATTTGAAACTTCTTGTGATTGTTTTATACCATTTTTATAAATTTGTTCAACAATATCTTCACGATTTAATAAATTGAAATAACGTAAACACATCAGCCACAACGGTAATGAGCGTTCTTTTAATTGTTCCGTACCCTCTTTGAAAATTTGATTAATTAATACGGTTTTATCGATGCTGATTGCCGATTGTAAACGTAACTTCCATAGATCTTCTGACTGGGGCAGAGCTCTAGTTCCTGCAAAAATATCTGTTGATTATTTTTTTATAATAAAATCTTTGTAACAGAGTTTGTCCTGACTGATTCATCATCGCCGAGCATAAACTATTGAGGATAGACATATGAAATTTGGATAGTAGGTTCCTTTTATAAGGTAAACACCCACTAAGAAAGGATTTTTGGAAATTCTACCCCTAAAGGGGTTAAATAGGGCTGAAAATCCGTCATTTTTGAAGCTAGAATCACGAAACACTATTTTTATGCTCTTGATCAGAAATAAATAAATACGTGTTTCAGTGTTTTTTAAAATTCCACCCTTAAAGGGGTTGAAATAGGAAATGAATATTTGTTTTGAAGTTAGAAACAAGTAATATTATTAGTTATTATCTAGGTTTTGGAATAGAAAACATTAAACACGTGATCTATCGTTTTTGAAGATCCCACGCTTAAGGGGGTAAAATGGAGATGATTTTTGAAGTTAAAAGCATAAAACGTTGTTATGTGGGCTTTTGATTACAAAACAATAAGTAATCGTTTTAGCGATTTTGGAAAATCTACCCGCTAAGAAGATGAAACGAGATAAAAGTTTCTACAGAAGTTCGTCATTTGTGCAGCTAGAAATAAATAAGAATGTATTCCGGCGTTTTTTAAAATTCCATTCGTAAAAGAGTGAAATAGTAACTGAAGGTTTATATGGAAGTTCTGTAATTTTTGAAGTTAAAAACAAGAAGTATTATTATTATTTAGGTTTTGGAATAGAAGACACTGAACACGTGGATTGATTAAAAAACAATAATAGTTTCAGCGTTTTTAAGAATTCAATTTCTGAGGGGGTGAAAGAAAGAATTTTTTTCGAGCTGAGTTATTTACGAAGTAATTAACATGAATGACATATTTAGAGTTTTGTTTAGAGATTAATACACGCATATTTAAATGATAGAACTTCCATCCGAACTTTCGTTTCCCATTTCGCCCACTTAAGGGGGGAATTTTCAAAAACGTTGGAATAAGTGGCATAAAAGAAGTGATAAATTAACGTATTTACAATCTTCTTGCATGAGAGCAAAGCCGTGGACAACAGATAGTGTACTTATAAATACATACATGGATATATCATACATTTACAAAAGAATTTGGATCGTCCATGTGAAGTTATTTTTGATAAGATAAGAGTTTGGTTGGTTGAAGTATATTTTTTATCGAACGGATTTGTGTTTTTAGGTATGTTCAGTTAAGTTGGCACAACATATCTAAACCTATCGTATGGTGTTACCTTAATTTCAGAAATACAGATTAATAAAATACGCCAAGAAGAAAGAAAACAAACCTTTCCTCCCAAACTGCCAATGTTAAGAGATTAAGATTATCTCGCGAGACACAAACTGAGGAAGAGTGAAAAAATAGTCTTCAAAATGAAAGATTACATTAATCTTTGATAAGAGCTTCTGAATCTACTTCAGAAAGAGTAGAGAGATTAAGAAGAGATAGTGAAAGCCATGCCCAAGCAAGACAAAATCAATCATATGTACAAGTGGACTACCTCTTCATAAAATACATTTAAAAATTGGAGTACCTATCATATTACTTAGAAATTTAAATTTACCAAAACTTTCTAATGGTACACATTTGAGAGTCATAGCATTACAACAAAATATAATTGAAACTGTGATTCTTACTTTATGCGCAAAAGGAGAAAAAACGTTCATACCTAGAATTTGAATAATACCCACAAATTATCCATTTCAATTCAAAAGACTACAACTTCCAGTTAATTTATGTTTTTCAATGACAATCAATAGAGCTCAAGGGCAGACTTTCTTAAACTAAAAGTTGTTTTAGTCATGGACAACTACCGGGTGATTCACTTAAAACGAAAAGTTCTTATTGCAACCCCCATTATTTGGTGAGCGAATCGAAAAATATTTCAAGGATTTATAAGAGGGCCCCTAGAGAACATTTTATCAAAAGTAGAACCTCGAAGCTAATTTGGAAGTTGGTTAAAAAACGATCGTTTCTAACAATGTAGCGATTTTAAAAAGCGAGTTAAGCATGCAAGACGACTAAGAATGACTCAAAGGTCCTCCCTGTATTGATTTTTTCGTGTTTCTTCATTTTATTCTGGTAAAGGTGGGAATATTTCGCATTTTTTCTAGAATGCAATGGAGAAAAACAAAAAAATCACTGTTCAGAGAGTCTACGAGTCATTCTTACAAGGAAAGTGACACAACTGTCCCTCTCCGATTTTGACCAAACTTTGCATACCGGTAGAGCATCAAAAAATAAGGGATGCCTATTTTTTTTAGCTGCCCATATTTACATTAAGGGGGTGAAATTGCCCCTTGAAGTTACCCCCTCAAATCACATTTTTCGCTATATCTCGACAACCAAGCAAGATATCGAATTCATTCAAAAACTGAAATATTCTGCACATCCAGTACTATACTACCACCTAGAAAACAGCACTCTTCTATCTTGCAGGGGTTGAAAAATATGTGAGGATAGGTACTTTTTTGCTCCACCTGGCAACATTTTTTGGAAATTTAAATTGTTCTTTTTAAATTCATAAACTTTATTGAAGAACTAAAGTTACCTGTTTTTGGATTTTTCGATTCATCCCCATTTCAAGGGGCTGCAACCCCCTATATGTAATAATGCACAAGATGTATTATCAGTAGTATTTTTGTAACTAGAGGCTAACCAAATGCCATAATGTTGAATTTAATGCTAAAATCTTGAGTTTAGATTAATTAATTGATATAAAGTTTTTTAATAAACTCTTTAACAAATCTAAAAGACCACGTGAACGATGTCGCGGGTACAGCTAGTTTAATAATATAGACAATACTTTAGCGATAGCATTAAAATTTTTTTGAATAGCTTGAAAAATTAGTCGCGCACTGTAAACGCCTTGAAACATTAGAAAATATAGTACCTTTTTCGAGAATTTTAAGCGCCTCATCTTTTGACACCAATTGATACCAGATAATAAAGTATTTTTCAGTCAAATAATTTTCATTACAAGCTTGTTCTAATGCTTTCTTCAATAAATCCCTTTTATCAATAACATTATCGATTTCATTATTTTCATGTTGTATATCTAATAAATAATCCAAATACATACACCATAGACTTTCTTTTTCATTCGATGATACTTTATTTAAGCCTTCTTTATATGTTGCAATACATCGTTCTAATGGTGATTGATCTTCACATTTATCGAATAGATCATAATGCAAACCTATAATTAGACATTACTTACTAATTATTGTAAAAATTAATTGAACCAATAAACCTCGTTTTTCTCGTTGTGCTAACGTATGCCATACGAAATCCTTACCAGAATGACATCGAATTAATTCTTTAATAATCAAATTTTGTACTTTATCGGTGAACGTATATGTTTCTAATAAATTTAAAATTTCAATCATATAATTATAATCGCGAATACACTCAGAAATTGGTTTAATATACGTTTCAATCTTTTGACAAACTTTCTCTTTTAACTGTTCGTTATTGTCGTCATTTGTATTATTTTTAATAACGGACAATTCCAATTTTATTGCAAATGTATACAATGCTTGACAATTTTTATGTATTGTTAAGCCTTTATGTAGAATATTTAAAGCACTGTTTAAATCATTACGATCATTAGCCAGCCATGATGATGCTATTTGCCATATCTCCGGTACTTGACAGAAATTCTAAAACAATACAAATATTTAACATTTAGAAATCATTTAACGTTGTAGATTACTTTTAACATTTTCTGTATTATAACTGAAGCAGCTGTCGTGTAGTTGGATTGTTTACAAAATTTAAAGTACGACAATGAGAATGAGAAATCATTCGGGTATCGCTGTAATGCAATTTCGTATAGATTCTTAATCTTCTTCAATATTTTATATTCAATTGAACGTTTACGATCACCAATTGTACATTTATCTTTTCTAGTTTGGATCTGTTTTAAGAGAATCTTCTCATATTGGATATAGTCTTTAAAATCTTGTAAATTTTTCGAAACACCATTAATTTTCGATTCGTAGTCCCGACGTGTTTTTAATATAAACCTAAATATATTTTTATTAATTCCGTATACAATTCTAATTTATATAATTTTGTTCATAATCACCTGGATTCTTCATATGTGTATACTTTGGCTCTTCGCATCTCCTCCACATCAGCCTCCATTGCTGTTTTCATTTGATGTTTTAAAGCATCTGTCATGTCGCTATAAACTTGTGTATCAAAAGCAATAATTTACCTGCTTTTTAATGAATTTATCAATTAAAAAATAATCAAAACTGTAAACATAACCAAAAAAATAATGAACATCAATGAGAACGGTGCGACGCCATTGCGCATGTGCATGTTTGTTTGAACGTAGCGACATCTATTCAATTAGCGGTTTATTTAAATAACACCAAGCGTGGAAGAATTGTACAGTGTGCCTTTGCTACAGTTATAATTATTGGTTTAAAATTAATATTCTTAATAACTATTGTAAAATTTTGATACAAGTTTAATTTTACATTTAGAGGGATTAAACGAAAAAGTCTCTTCTTTTTAATTATAAAATGACTATTCTTGAATCAATTGTAAACAATTGAAAACAAATTAGATAATTAGAAAAATCAATTAGGATAAAAGCTCTAATATAAACACAATACAATGCATATGTATGTATATAAAGAAATTGAATCAATCACTTAATTGAAATTATTTTAATTTGTTGCAGTCAATTGACAGATACAAGTCTCGTTTTTTTAAAATATTGGAATTGTGGAATTTTACAAGTATTTATTATTTTATTGTGAATACATCAAAATTTTGAATAATTTCAAGTTGTTTACAATAAAATGTTCTTTATGGATAATGTTGTTCATCTTACAAACACATTTATATCGGCACTATTTATTATTATTTGTATAATTTGTGAGAGAATCATTTATAAAGATTCAAAAGTGGAATGTTTGAAGCTTTTACAAAAAATCGATCTATTTCTTAACGTAAAAACTGATAATCGTTGGAAACACATATTGTCGAGGCATAAGAAGATAATAATAATAACACATATTCTTTTTACAATTACAGTACTATGCAATATTTATACAAATTTTTATAGATATAAATCAACCTACAAGTTAGAAAAACTGAACCATATTTATAGCATATTATGCTATTATAAAATATTAATATTTATTCTAAAAGTGCATATTTATTGTAATTTAATTCGTGAACGCTATAAAATTCTAAATAGCCGATTTGAATGCATTATAACCCATATTATCGATAAGAATGGTGTTAATAATGATACAGTTGTGGATTATATGAAATATCATTCAATTCTATGTCATATGTTATGGAAATTAATTAAAATCTATGGAATACAAATGTATTTGTTGTACCAAATTATTGTATTTTCTATTGTCGAATTTACATACATCAGTTGGTTGGGATTGATATTCAAACATTTTAATTATGGGCAAATTATTGCTAAATTATTTTGGGCCGTCTATTTCTTGGTAAGTTTACTATAATTTATTCGATCAATATAGGTAAAATATATTCCAGATGATTGGTGTTATTATATCGTACGCTGGTGGTAATTTAAACAAACAAGCCAATTCTACTGTTGTTTTATGTCATAATTTATTAAGAAATCATGAAAATCGTCTAGATCGTAATGGTAATATCTATCGAATTTTAACACAATTTTCACAACAAGTCTCACAAATGCAACCGAAATTTATAATTGGCGATTATTTTCTAATTGATTACGATACAATTTTCCGTATTCTACAATCTGCTATTAATTATATAATAATTTATGCACAATTCGAATAAATCAACTTGTGGATTGTTTAAAATACCCGCCTTTTACGAGGTTTTGTAATGGTGATTGGAGTTGCTATTTGTAGCTCCAAAACATCAATCATCTATCTTCTATATTTCAATTTATCCTACAATATTATTGTATTAATATGATAATTATTGTAATTTTCATGCATTTATTGTTCGATTAATGTGCAATAGTTTTAGTAATTGTCAATATTGTTTTATTGATCTAGTAATATTAATATATTTAGGTTGGCTAATTGTGTGTTGTTTGACAGTTGTAACAATAGATGTCGTAAAAATTTTACAATAAATTGAGCAAGAGGAAACTATTTGTTTTGTCCATTTGTTTATCTGATATCAGATATCATTGTTGTTAATTGTTAAATGTTTTTTTATTATGTCTGTTGAAATTCATTGATGGTTAATTAAGAAAGAGGTACAATGGGCTTCGATATTAATCGATTTCAAGGTGATGTTGATGAAGAATTAGTTTGTCCAATATGTTCAGGTGTTCTAGAAGATCCCCTACAAGTGAGTAATTAATTGATATTATAATTATTATTTGATCTATATTTATTTATTTATATTTGTTTATTAATGTGAGTAATTAATTGAAATAGTAGTAATGATTTTATTTATTTATTTGAATTTGTTAATTGATGTAGGCACCCGTTTGTGAACATGCTTTTTGTAAATCGTGTATAACGGAATGGATAACGAGACAACCGACTTGTCCAGTTGATAGACAGAGTGTTACATCGGCTCAATTGCGGCCAGTACCACGAATTTTACGAAATTTATTATCTAGGTAAACTTTGTGTCTATTTAGATACCATAATGGGGCTTTTTGGTTATGTATAAACAACTGATAACGGTGGATAAATTGAAGATAATACAAGAAAAAAGAGAGGACAACATTCTCCCACTAGGCGGGGTACAATTTACAAAAATCTATCCAACAATTTTTTGTAATTTTTATAAATTCTGCTTACACCAGAAGAGACAACCAATCGAACTATCTTTAGCATTTAAATTCTTGTACTATTATAAATTTATCCACTCGATCACTTTCAATTGTATTGTAATAACAATATCTGTTTATTTAGATTATGTATAAATTGTGATAATGCCCAGTATGGATGTACAAGAATATTAAAATTAGATTCATTACAAGCCCATCTAGAAGAATGTGAACATAATCCAAAACGACCATTACCGTGCGAATTAGGTTGTGGTTTAGTTATACCAAAAGATGAATTAAAAGATCATAATTGTGTTAAAGAATTACGAAGTCTTATACACACACAACAACAGAAAATTAATGATTTTCAACAAGAATTAAACGAACAACGTTTCACTATAAATGAACAGAAACGAGAATTACAATTACTTAAAGTAATTAATTTTGTTTTGTTTCCATATATTTATTGTAGCCTTCTTCTTCTTCTTTTTATACTGGTTATTGAGACCAATAAAAAATATTTATAACATAATATTTAGTATAGTATAACTTTCACTGTTATACCGGGTGATTCACCTAAAACGAAAAATCTTACGGCAACTCCCATTATTTGGCGAGCGAATCGAGAAATATTTCAAGGATTTATAGGAGGATCTCTAGAGAACATTTAAGCAAAATTAGAACTTCGAGCTCATTTGGAAGTTGGTCTAAAAAACGATCGTTTCTGACGATGTAGCGATTTTCAAGGGAGAGTTAATCACGCAAAACGACTCAAATGACTGACCCTACGTTGATTTTTTTCTTATTTTTTCACTATATTCAGAAACAGGTGGGAATTTTTCGCATTTTTTTCTAGAATACAATTGAGAAAAACGGAAAAAATCACTGTTCAGACGATCTACGAGTCAATTTTAATCTTCTTGTGTGTTTAATTCATTTGTGAAAATCGCGCCATCGTCAGAAACGAACGTTTTTTGACCAACTTCCAAACGAGCTACAAGGTTCTAATTTCGTTAAAATGGTCTCCAGGTACCACCCTACAAATCCATGAAATATTTTTCAAATCATTCGCCAAATAATGGGAGTCGCCACAGCAACTTTTCGTTTTAGGTGACTCACTAGATACCGGGTGCCGGATCTAAATATGGTCGATTCTTATGAATCTTTTATTAGTTAGCGAATGACTCGAATACTATTTCAAGAATTTGCAGAGGGTTTTGTACAAAGTCACGATTTTCAAAGACTTGCTGCAGACGTAAAATGACTTGGAATAAATTTAGAATCTTCCATTGGATTTTTCTCCATTGCATTCTCGAACAAGTGTAGATGTTTCGCGTTTTTTTCCTAGAATGCTTTGGCGAAAAACGAAAAAAATAAATGTTGACAGGGTCTTAGAGTTATTCTTAGTCGTTTTACGTGTTTAGTTCGTTTTTGAAATTCGCGACATAGTCAGAAACGAGTGTTTTTAACCGGCTTTCAAATGAGCTACGAGGTTCTAGTGTTTGTAAGATGGTTTCCAGGGATCTGCCTACAAATCTTTGAAGTATTATTCGAATTCCTTGTCAACTAATGGGAACTTTGTAAGAATGGACCACATTTAGAGCCGACACTCGGTGTTTTTTTTTGTTTGGCAAACATAGTTTCTTTGTTATGTAGGACAAACTAAAAATTACTTAAAAACAAGAATATACAATCATATAACATCAATTAGAAATAAAAACCCTAACATGGCTCTAATCTCAGTAAACATGCCATTTTAAAAATATTAAAGTTGTGGATAGAGAAAATAATTTTTTAAAAATACGTTTCCTTGAAGTGTTTCTCATAGAAAGAAAGCAAAATAGCATTAATTATAGAACATATATTATTTACATCTGTATAGAATAATAAATAGAATAAGTTGTTCATATTAAATAAATTTATATTTTATTGGTCGCAATACTCAGTAAAAAACAAGAAGAAATTTTAAACAAAAATTGTAGCCTTTGTAAAATTAAATTTTCTTTAAGGAGTTTATGAGAGCAATGCGAGTAACGAATCCATCAATGAGAGCTATAGCCGATGCTATGGAACGTGATGAAGTATTACGTTGGAGTAATTTCTTACAACGGGCACGTGTCACAAGATGGGGTGGCATGATATCTACACCCGATGATGGTTTACAGGTAAAACATTAATTTAGAGTAATTACAATTTTCGGTAAAAAGTTTAGACGTAATTAGAGCATAAATACAGGGGCAAATTTGTTTAATTAAAAATTTAATAAGATTTATGATTTTTCTGGTATTGTTAACCGTTAATCAGACTTTAAAATATTTCTTTAATTATATCAACGTTTCTTTTCAATTGTAATGCCATATCTAAATTCTCAAAATTTATTCAGGGTGGATTTTTTAAAGATGGTCAATTCGAACAAAACTCCTAGTAGTTGGCAGGCGATTTGAATGATACATAGGATTTTGAGGGAGGTCCCCAGAGATGACTTTAGCAAAAGCAGGACCCCGTAGCTCGTTGGAAAATGGGTGAAATCAAATCTAACTTTCGAATACGCAGTAAGGTTCAGGAATCTTTTGTACCCGTCAAAAGTGTTAAAATACTGGAATACGTTCGTAACATTTAGAATTTTGAAATTTGTCCTTTACGCCCCGAAAAAAATTAAAAAGTAGCAAGCCGAGATTGACCGTTAAACATTGAAACACAAAAGTCGCTCACCTCTCTGTGTCGGTCATTGTCCTCTCCCATTAGTTTTTTATGAGCGTCTATAAACCAGTGCTTCTCAACCCCTAGCATAAAAACCAATATTGGTCCGCAGAAGAATTTTATACCCTCAAACATTTTCTCACCAAGAACACAATAAATTGTATTTTTGTAAAGATTATTCACCCTTAACGGAATTTACATGTCTACAGTAAGAATAAATGTTTTCGAATCACTGTAAAATTATGTTATAACATTATTCAGTTTGGTTATTTAAGAAAAAACGAACATTTTATGCGTGACTCCAATGTAAACAAATGCCTACACATAATTTATTATCTGTTTTTTTTCACATTAAAGATGAAAGTAAAAAACAAAAAAAACCGAATTCGAATCTCGATATTTGTAAAAAGAAACGAAAGTACACCTACACAAGACCCTATTCATTAAATATAAATTTGGAGAATTCGAGAATTTTCAAGAAGGGAGGTTGTTTAGATCGTTTGTAAATGACTTATCGATAGTATGACTAGTTGTTGTTTTATTGTTCTTTCATTTTCCCCGTTTTATTATTTTTATTTATTATTATTTATATTTTATTATTATAATGATCCTTATTACATTATTATTGATGTCATTATTATTAATATCATCATCATCATTATTATTATTATTATTATTATTATTATTATTATTATTATTATTATTATTATTATTATTATTATTCTATCTTTCAAACCATAAGATTACCTAAATTTACGACTTTTTCAGATTTCCTACATTTCATTGAAACTAATAAAAGTCATGTAAATTTATTTATTTATAGCTATGTTCCAACTAACAATTGCAAACCGTTGGAACAGTCTGAAACTATCAGAGACATGCGCACATTCATTTTAACGTTAGAATTGAATATAGTTGGAACGTTAAAATGGATATGCGCGTATCTCTGATAGTTTTAGACTCTTCCAATGGTTTGTAGTTGTTAGTTAGAACGGAGTTTATAAGTCTCCAATGTCACACATACTTTTTGTTTAAGTATACAAATGCAATAACTCGTTAATATACACGGTCCAAGAACATAATTGAATCTTGACACGAACCTAACAACACTAAATTCCTTAATTGTATCCGTTAAAATCTAGGAATTTAAAAGGCGTCAGGTTGGTATATATAGGATATATTTACATATTTAGTAACTTTTCTGTCGATAAAAAATTCAATTATCTCCGTGAACCGAGCTTACAAACATTTGTACTTAGTAAAAATAGAACAGCTGAAGAGGGGTATAACTAGCACATTTCAATGTTTACACGATTGATGTCCGAGAAAAATGTTTCTCAATTTTTTCAGGATACAGTGGCCGAAAATAATAAAAACAAATTACGGGGATCTTTGAATCATTCTAAGTTCTTTTACGTGTACAGCAGATCTTTGAAAATTTCGACATTGCCGAAAAAAGTCGTTTGTTGACGGACTTTCAAACGAGCTACGGCGTTCTACTTTTGTTAAAATGATCTCTGGGGACCCCCTAAAAATCCTTAAAGTATTATTCAAATTGCCCGCTAACTAGTAGGAGTTTCGTTTGAGTTGACCACTTTAAAAAAACACACTGTATAGAACGAGTAAACAAACTAAAAATAAATAAACAGGTAAATAAACTAAAGAGAGTCGTTGAATTTCAGCGTATGATCCGTCGTACATTGACCGAAATGGGCTGTCCATCTCACATTCTGGACGATTTAATGGAGAATTGTCATGAGCGTCGTTGGCCACCTGGTTTATGTTCATTAGAGACACGTCAAAATAATCGTAGACAATACGAGAATTATGTGTGTAAAAGAGTACCGGGTAAACAAGCTGTATTAGTATTAGCTTGTGATAATACACATATGGGTGAGGATATGATGGTTGAACCAGGACTTGTTATGATCTTCGCCCATGGTATAGAATAATTATTTTCCTTTTTTGATACATTGCACGATATAGAAAAGAACAACCGAAACAAAAAAATTAACCATATGACCACATTCCCGACCAATTTCTTTTAGTTTCCAAATTTTCAACCGTTCGATTATAAGCTCTCCGATAATAAATATCATATCGTAATTGTTTTTTATAAAAACTACCGTATTGAGATTAACGATATAATGTACGTTAAAATAACGCGTTCTCATTTTGTTTTAGTAAGTAATAAAGTTTGGTATTTTTTTTTTTGGGGTGATGGATTGCGATAGGAAGCCGCTGTACTTTCTTAATTAATCTAATTTCAACTCTTCTTTAACAATCTATTATTATTGTTTTTTTTTTGATTAAACATTATTGTAATGCAAGAACCTTTATTATCTCGAATCTGATGTAATTAATTCACACACGAATTTCATTCATATTCAAATATTGTTTTTTTTTTGTTGTTAATTATCTCTAAACAATTCTCTCATTGCATCAGTATCTGATCTCAAATTTGTAAGAATATCGTTGTTCCTAAAACAAAACAAAAAATTTATACATAAACGAAATTGGGTTGGATAATTTTTGCACTAGTCACGTAAATCTTTGTTTAATTGAAAGTAATGTGATTGTATTTGTTCGAATTATGTAAGCTCATACGAGTTCTCTTTGTGAAATTCTACAATCAATCAAAAAGAAAAAAGAAAGATTCGTATGTTTGCTGCTTTTAAAAATCTCTAATCAACTTTTGGTTATTATCTATTATAATTATCAATATGAATTGGAATGTGATGAATTTTTGAGGCTTTTTTAATATGATTAATGTACTTATTATTATTATTATTTTTTAAATAAATCGGGCATTTATTTGTAGGAATACTCGCAATTGTGTCGATATAATTATGAATAAATCATACAATTTTTTACAATTTATTTTACAATCCCAAGTGATTACGGTTATCTTGATAAAATTTAACAATAAATTCAGCCAAGAGAAATAGTATTGCTAATAGAATACCACTAAGAAATAGTAGAATTGCTGAGCCTACATGTTCTCTGCCTGCACTGGAATATCCTGAATTATCTTCAAATACATAATTACAACACATATATCGACCAAGAAGACGTTGTATGATTCCAGTTTCTTCCAATTTCAAGATTCTACAACAGCACATCAAAAATAAGTTTGGTAAGAGTCAATTTTATTTTTGTAAATTATACTTTTTGTTTAAAATCCGATAATATGGATTGTCTCTACCGATTAGAACACCCAATTTAAAGTCTTTTATATTCAGTTTCAATGTTGAATAAGTTAGAATTCGATCATAGTCGAATCTGTTGGCCATATATTGCTGTATTAAAATCTCCGGCCCTATTCCAATTCGATTAGGTTGATTTAAATTTTGAAAAAAATCATCCAGATTTTCAACGAATCTTGTATAAATCTACAAAAATCGCTACATTAAATATTTATTGAAATTTGTTTGATAGATATTAACAAAATTCTCTTTAATAATCTTGATATGTTGTCGTGAATTTTCCAAACTTATTAATACCGGCATCTTTGATTTAATTTGTTCGAAATTATAATTCGAATTGTGTTGTACTAAAACCGATGTAATTCCGGCTGCCAATCCTGTATAAAGTAAATAAGCCATCAGATAGCCCATCAAGAATATTAAACAACTAGAGAAACCGTTAGGTGTGTAGCTTAAGCCTTGTTGGCAGGCTGCAGCTATTGCCCATAATGTGATCTCTACCCATGTCCATGATTGTTGATCTTTGTGGATTAATGAATATTTTATTGTTGATATTCGCAAACAGATCGCTAATACAATCAGAATAATAAAAAATATCAACCATAATAAGCCGGTAAATGTTAATATAAAGATATCTTTTGTAAAATTTAAATATTTCTGTTTGTAAATTAAAATATATTTACTCCGTATAAATGGATACAATTGTTTAATTTCTGATTCTTGCTTTGAATCATATTCACAAATAATAATATCGGTTTGATTGGGTAATAAACAATCCTCTTGTGTATTAATCGTGTAATTTGAACTGAAAGTTAATGGTTTATAAACAATTTTTGGTAATATTTAATGGGATTACCTGAAATTCAGTGATTCTTGTAAAATTTGTACGATATCAAAACTGTAATTTTTTAAATTTTCCAATATTGAGTTTGATACTACATTAATATTTAATCGATTTTCCACTTTTTCATCATAATTAAAAATGTATTTGTATTCAATCCATTCACTGGTCGAATTTTGATCGTTTGCTAGTATTGTCATTGTGAAATTTCGTAATTTTTTATTTTTGATAAAATATTCCAATGCATTTCGACTTGTAACAATCGGCAATACTATTATTAAAACACTCACAAAGACTTGCATTGCTAGATTCGATTCTTTTAAATGGAGTGATGGGTAGGAAATTTTTATTTAATCAATCTTCATATTTAATGAATCAATTTATTAAATGAATGGTTGAATAAAACGTTAATTTCATCAAAAGTTTTATTGAATAGGAATGTAATTTATAAATCTATCATTTTGTTTGTTTTATAAAAAAGAAAGGGGAAAATAAATTAAACCTACTTTGGTTTGGATTGCCCGCTACTAATGAAAAAACAAAATAATTGAAAAACCATTTATGTTCAAAATATCAAATTATATTGTGAATCAAAATCCAAATTGTATACATAGATAGATAAATGAAAGATAATTAAAAAAGTAATCCAAAATAAAAAAGAAGAAAATTAAAAAACGTCGCTTTAATCGTTTCAACAATTAAAAAAGAAAAATCAAAAATGAGATTATAAAAAAGGAAGGAAATTAAAAAAAATTGTAGCTAATTGTTAACAAATGTAATCTTTACCCATAATCTAGATAATTAATATTATACTTTTCCTTATAATAGGCGATTATTCATTGAAAATCAAGTGTTTTGTAAGAAATATTTTGAAAATGGCAGTATTTTTGAACACTATTTTTTCGGCGAGTAATTTTATTTACATTATGTTATGCTGTACGAAATAATTATTAAAGATGAGTGTTGTTTTTCTTTTTTTTTGTAAAAGTAACCATTGGTTGATCCTTGTCTTGTTAGCATGTTCAAAAATGACATGCCACCATCAACTATTTAATTGATGTATTGTTAAAGTTACTTCCAATTTGGATTTTGATTTACAAAATAATTTGATAGTTTGAATATAAATGTTTTTTTTTTAAATTATTTTGTGTTTTAATTAAGGAGGTTGGGGCATCAGACGAAAATAATGAAAAAAATCCCAAATAATAATTTTTTGAT
>JAZBGW010001097.1:3192-17723 GCA_037464815.1 Mylabris variabilis
AATAAATAATTTTGGGTGAAATATATAATAAAACAGTAAAGCCACATGGACAATGTAATGCTGTAATTTAGGTAGTTGCCCACGGACCGATAATAATTCACTACAAAACATTCTCCTTTGGCCAGACGGTGCACAAGTTCAACGAAATCGCTACAAGACTCGTATTCATACAAAAACGCCACAGTCAGACGAATTCCGTGAATAATTTTGCAATTTCAGCAACTACAACTGTCCATTCCCAAGGAGTTAGATTTGATAAAATCCAAAGGTATTTTTACAAGCGACATTCTTTTTGATTGTGAAAAGTGTTCAACAAAAGTGCCAGATGCAGTAGCCTTAAAACATGTTCGACTCAACTATAATAGCCGGACATGTTGGATGTTGTAACGGTAGCACAGAATAACCACAATCCAACGGAGAAGTAGAGTGAGTCGGTGAGAGAATAAGCAGAGAATTCGTGAGGTTTTGTGTACAAAAAGCATTTCGTGCTTTATATTCTTTTTTGTTTTGTATTTACTGGCAAACTAGTAAGATCAAACAAAAAGTTGTTATGCCTTAAACAATATTTTGAACAAAGGAGGTCGCTTAAATCCGTTCTATAAGAGTTAATTACTCTCAACACACCCACTTTAATCAATTAATTTCCTTGATAAATGGATAAACATATTTTCAAATTAAAATTTTCTCTACAACGCATACTGTTGATTACAACAGACTATTTACAATAGACATTAAAACTTTTATGTAGAGCTTAGTTTTATTGATCAACATTGTTAATTCTATATGAACGTGCACGATATGAAAAAGTATCCCTGGCGCATCCACCATTTGTACGCCTCCCAGTCTGTTATTTTCATTAAAAACAATCTTATTATAACTGAAATCAACAATTTTTAATTATTCCAGAACAAAGGAAAGTTAGTGTGTCATTTATTTTTTATTAAAATAGCGATAGGATGCTATTAATTCGTTGATAAAGGCGGCAATTTTATGTTGATAGCCAGGTCAATACTTGCATGAGTTTTTTAGGTGTGTGTTGTTTTAATTGAGAATTGCTGGATATATTGTTGCAGGTACTGAAGATGGTGGTGCCCGGAAGTTTCGTGATTTCCTACAAGAGTGGCCAACACCAGGTACTGGACCATATTTTGATACATCCGTCAATTCGAACATAACTGGACTGGTTGGAAAAACTGTATTGTTGCATTGTCGTGTCAAAAATCTCGGCAATCGTACCGTAAGTAAATTTGTATATTGATTTTGAACAATATGAAATAATAACAATAAAATAAATGATACTTTATTGTCTCATACTGGCGTATAGCTTTCACAATTGTCAGATCATTGAATCCAGCTGTTTCGCTTCGAACTTTTCCAAATTTTGCATAAATTGTCGAAAATTAGTAAACTTTACGATAGTGCAATCGATTGTAATAGTTTAAAAATTTAGAGTTCAATCAAATTTGAAACTTTCGTCGATAATTGAGCCTGATGCGGTTAACTTTGAACGACTAGTTTTGCAATTAAATTTGTCGCGACATTTCAGCGATAATTTAGTCTCATCGTTCAATCTCAACTTTGCACGTTCCCCGTATTAAAACTTCAAAACTATCTAAATAATACCCTGATGTTATTTATTTATGTTTAAAATTGAGTAGCGAAACTTGTGTTGAATAACTAATGTTGAATGATTAAACGGAATTTCCCTTTTCGACCACCGCCACCACCACCGCCGTCATTACCGCACCATCTTTCTTAATTTGAATTGTGGTGTGAGAACACTGAGAACAGTGTACACAGCCCACGGTGTGTACTACGAACATAAAACTCGGGGCATACCCAACTGACAAATTAATTGCATTGAAAACTTCTCGGTTGTGAAAAGGTTTCGTGTGATTTAAGCTGATTAGGCCCATCGAACTTTATTATAATGGTCATGTTAGGGGAATTTCAATGGTAATAGAAGATTCGAAACGAAAATGGAGGGAAATTGAAAGCCCCAGACATGATGCAAAGTTTAGCAATGGAGAATCTAAATTTGTCATCAATTATTTTTGTCAGTTTGTAATTTATTCAACTAATTTTCGTCCATATGACAATATTGACAGAAATGTGATATATTTATATCCGTTTTGTTGTGGATCGGAAATGAAGCTTTCGAAAGTTGGACTTTAAATCGCCGATATCCGGAAGGAAATTGGCATGCATGTCATTCTAGCGTATGCTAGAACTTATTTCGATATGGAGAATTGTTACTATCAATAACGGCGTGAAATTCGCAAAGATTAAACAACAAGAGAGACCTAATTAAATTGTTCAAGTCTAGGGCCGTTTAATGACTACTAAAACACAAGTTTATAGTATTTTTAATATTAACCAAAAAGGGCTTAGCCTCCAAATAGAATGATGAATGCAAACTGTTAAGAATGTATAACGTAACAATTGCATCATAAATTCAAATTGTAGTTGTAATCAAATCAGAACGTCATATTTCATTTTCTTAATAAAAACATTAAGTTTTATGAACTTTAGTTTCACGAACATTAATTTTAACGTCTTAACAAACTCTAGTTATCTATTTTTACTATCATATTTTTTGCCACTTTACTAGGCTAGTGATATACAAAGTTGTGTTTTATAAACTACCAGTATTTGGAAAATTTTAAATTAATGAAGTTGATATAAATTAAATCTTGATAAAATGTGGATTTTACGACTACGCTAAACCTACATCCATGCATGTCTGCTGTATTAATTATAAAGAAAAAAAGGAGATTTTATAACACTACTGCAATATTTATCTGTGATTTCTAACAGTTTCTTCATTTCTCCAAAGAGCCAGCGTTATTTTCTGTATTAGATTGGTTTATTTCTGTGTCATATAAATTTCACGCCAATAGATCTATTACTACTGCGAACATACTCAAACTTATGTCTTCAATAATGTTTGAAAGCATAATAAAGACGCATTCTTCAATATTGTGCTGAATTTTGATTAAAATTCAACCATTTTAGTATAAATTCTGTAGTGCATCTAACTGAATATTTAATATCGCTCAATTCCATTCTCGATCTTGCATATTTTGGTAAAATCTTCAATGTAAATTCAGAAAAATTATAAAAGATGGAATGTGTGTGCGCAAAGAAGAGAACTAACAATGCAAAAATCAAATATGTGATTTTCCCTTTAGGAATTATATCTTCGTTTCAGTTATTTAACATCACCCTACAGTATAATATTACTTTAGAATTAAATTGCTCCGAGTGCGAATAGAGGAAAATAAGTAGAGACGAATCAAAAAAAGAAAACGAAACGAAGATAATCAAATAATCATATTTGACCTAAATATTTCAGCTTGGTTCACTTTAGAATTCGTGTCTTTTAATAAAGTGCGATTATCACGCTTTCCATTACCGTATCAATGTTATCTAATTAGGTTCTACTGTGTCGTTAATAAGATTTATATGGTGTCGAAAATTCAACGATAACGTTTAAATTTAGGTGTAAAGTTGACAATAGCACGCACTAAAATTAGTCACAACCAACTTTGTTTAAATGTCCTAAATGCTTCCGGTCTGTTTTCACGATAGATAACTTCGTCCAATACGTTAACGATAATATGAATTCTGTTTCTGTGCGTTATTTCCAGCTTTACTAATGCATTTTTACGTAACGTAAAGTTTCAACAGTTGCACAACTTTATGTTTCCAGTTATGGCGGTTTCTTGTATTACAAAATCTCGTTGTATTTTATTAGTGCTTTTTTACAGTCGTTAAAAACGTATATTTTCCAAATAACAATGAAGTTGGTGAAAGATTATACGCGGACCTTTAACGATTATTAAATAATAACAATGAAAATCTTGTGGGTTGATATTTGGGTCGAGGATTACTGTAGAGATCATGAGATGATCCGTTAATTTGAGAATTTCTCCATAGTAAGATGATATCAACGTTGAATAAACAAAGTTGACGGCTTTGATAGCAATGACAAGAAGCTCCTGCTATAGAGAAGCAAATTATGCCTATCTATTGAAGTATATATATTTTTTTTAATTTCAAATCGACGCATTAATGAAGCATAAGTAAGATAAATGAGCGATACAACTCATCATGGTGAATCGTAAAGGTTAACTATGTGTGTGAAAACCATTTTTTGTACACAAGTGTTTGCTTAATATTCGTAAGCCACAAGCAACACCTGCCTACGCCCTGTTCCGTTTTCTCTTCTATGTAAACGCGCGTTCCAGTTTTATATTCAGGACTGTACTGTGTGTTTTTACATTTTATGTTCACTCTTATTAAAATGTAGATTTCCTTCTGAATATGTAATCAGCATCTCTACACACACATATAGTTTAGATACTTACACGCATATTTGTGCATTCATAACTGTACATATAATTGTTCCATTTCATGAATCAACGCGGATATAGCACGAAATTCTTAACAGAAAACCGACACAATCCAGACCCGGACTGGGCAGGGCGGATAGGTGGAGTTTCTAGCCGGGGCCAACTGTCTTTAGGGGAGCCACCCAATTATTTAAAAAAATGCATATGTTTATTTAAAATGTAAGCGATGTAAGATAGGTGTGTAATTACGATTGGCCATTAGAAGGATAAAAAGTTTTAATTAATGGCAATTCATAAAATTTTGATAAGAGCCGTTTTTCACCTAAACTATCTATATGGAATAGTGCACTATAATCTCTTATTTTCAATGGAACGGTATTTTTTATTACATTTTTGAATTCTATGGTTAAATCGATGGGGTTTTCGATGGTACGACTTGTGATCCAGCGATAACAATTTTCAGTTATTTTCAGTGACATTTTAAATTGAAAAGAATTAATGTTAATACGGTTCAATACAGTTTTTTTCTCTATCTTACCATATAAAGAAATATATGGTGTTCCATTTGAAACAAGCAAGATATCATCGAATAAACATTGCCTGAAAGAAAAATTTATTTCAGCTAAACGCTGAAAAATAATTAAATGCCTTGAACTTTCATAAAAATTGCATCATTTGTGCTATTTGATTTCCAAATCTTAACCTTTCAGTGAGAATAGTTTCAAAAATATGAATTTTTTATAAATTAATTATAAAAACGGTGATAATGCTCTTTAATTAATTAATTATTTAATATCGTATGAATTTTTTAATCGAAGGCTAAAAATTCAAGCTTTTACTAACAATAAAAGTCAAAATATCTGAAAAACCTTCTGCGCTAGA
Organism: Mylabris variabilis; assembly: GCA_037464815.1. Lineage (NCBI taxonomy): Eukaryota > Metazoa > Arthropoda > Insecta > Coleoptera > Meloidae > Mylabris > Mylabris variabilis. The sequence continues at coordinate 8,430 of JAZBGW010001097.1, forward strand.
CCAAAATCCTCTTCGATTTCATTAAAGTATTCAAAAATTCAATAAAAATTTTCCGTTCTATTTAAAATAAGAAAGTAAGGTGCACTAATGGAGGTTGCTAGAATAAAGAAAACATTTTCTAGAGCTAGTTCAGGTGGAAAAACGGCTCCAGTCAAAATTTTATCAACTTCTTATCATTCTAATGGCTTATCGTCGAGCACATCCGGTATTTTAATGTATTTTAAAAATATAAAAAACAATTATAAGGTCTTTTTTTAAATGTCGTGAATTCTTATAAAGCCCCTGTTAGTTGGCGACCAATTCGAACAATATTTTAAGGATTTGTAGGGGAGCTGGAGACAATTTTAGCAAAATTAGAACGTCGTAGCTCATTTGGAAGTTAGTCAAAAACGTTCGTTTCTAACAATTAGAGATTTTCAAAAACTATTCAAAGTCGTAAAATGACTTATTGTTAGAATGACTCAAGGATTCTTCCAAGATTGACTTTTTTTATTTTTCTACATTTTATTCTAGAACAAGTGGAAATGTTTGGCATTTTCTCTAGAATGCAATGGAGAAAAATGAAAAAATCACTGCTAGGAGGGTCTAAGAGTCATTCTTAGTCGTTTCGCGTGCTTTGCTCTTTTTTGAAAATTGCGACATTGATCGTTTTTTGACCAATTTCAAGGTTCTAATTTTGCTAAATTTTTCTCCGAGGCTAGCCTACAAATACTTAAAATATTTCCCGAATCGCTCGCTAACTAATAAGATTTTCATAAGAATTGACCGCATTTAAAAAAAGGATCCTGTATATGTTATTATAAACTTGTCTAGTCCGGCCCTAAGAACAGTGTTCCAACAACATTCAAAATTATTAGCAATTTCTTCAGTGTGGTTATTTTAAATTCACAGTAAATAAAATATCGTTTCATAGGAATATAGCCCGAAATTTCACGCAGATTCTGTCAGGATTAAGCGGCTTAATATCAACGTAGACAGTCACACAATTCTCGTTCGTTCTACGACACTAATCTCGCAATTATCATTCAACAAATATCCGTGTTCCCTTCGAAAATTTCACTTAAGGAATTGTTTGAAACCGCTTTAAAAACTAAACTTATTGGATTGAATCGACATCTACACTATTGTAAACTGATTTAAATTTACATATTTCGAAAATTTGTGGTGACATTGAAATGAAATCAATGCATTTCGTGTATATGGCTAAAATACCGATTTCCATATTTAGTTGTCTGAGATTACAGTAAAGCCCTTGTTAGATGTATGTTTACGTTCAAAGAAATTATGAATATTCAATTTAGTTAAAGTGAATTTGATTTGTGATATTACACAAAGTCTATGAGAAAACAACGGTAAACAATCGCTGAAAAGTTTTTCCTTTAAATGAATTTATCAAAAATGTAACGGAATTCGATTGAATCTACTTTTGGACACATTGAAGCGGAATTGTAGAGAAACCACGAATATCCTACCTAGCGTTTTGAATAATAATTAGTGGTCCCCTGTTCTATATACCCTATCTAATACTCTCTTTCTTCCCGTTCTTCTACCCTAGTTTGCCGCTGTATCATTGTGAATGTCGAGGGCACGTTTCATTCTAATTGACAAAAGTTGTATACAGTTCTAAATTTGTTAAATTAATAAACATTTCAATATTGATTAAACGTAATTAAATTGATTCCAAATTAAAATGGTCTTGTTAGTTTTATTAAGTGTTGTTAACATTGCGAAATCACCTAATCCAGTCAATATGGTAATGTGGATGGTCGTTAATTTGATAGAATTGTTATAAAGGTGGCCGTAAATATGCAAATCACTCTATGAATATTAGAGTTTATTGGAGAAATTTAACTAGAAACTAAATACGAAAATATCGATCATTCGAATTTTGCCGAATAACCAAAAATTGCTATCTAAAAACGTTTACAAATCCGGCCGGCTCGTCATATCTCAGATAATCCTGGTTGCCGTTGTAAATCACCGATATTTCTACAGCTGATCTTCCTGGGGGATATCTCAGCGACTGGATCTAGTCGGATAATAGTCCAACATCATTGAAAAAAATTAGTTTAGTAGAGAGGAAGTGGCATAGTTCTCAGACAGCCTCGACATACTTAATCGACTTTGAAACTTTGTTAGACGAAAATTCAACTCAATAAAGCGTCAAATTTATGTTGCTGGATCATGAACATTTATTCCTTCTATTGGTGTATCTGTGTTTATTTTTTAGAAATCACTAATGACCGAATCAATCCGAAATCGTTTATTCATATCCTTCGAAAACATTTCATAAGGATCACTCTTATGATTGATAGCCGTATATTTAAAGTTGAAACAGTGGAATCTGGCGAATTTTTTTCAAATGAAAGAAAAATACATGGATTTATGAAAGTTGATATGTGTTTCCGGATTTGTAACGCATTTTTCATTTTGCCTCGGATATATTAACTTTGTAATATTTTTCAATAAATCATAGAAAAAACGCGGATGAATAATTTCTTTTCATCGGAATGTTAACGAATGGAAAGCACATGAAAATTTATGTACTAACTAAAATCATTTGAACTGAAATTAGAAAATGAAATGAACGAAATCCGTCAATACTTCTGACTGTTCAACTGATTGACAGAAATCGAACAAGACAAATCTATTGTTTATTCTGTTATTGAAGCAGGATTTTGCTTATCGAGATGATTGCACAAATCCAATTTTAGGCCGGTTTTCAACGATTTTTATGGAACAAACATATGAAGAAGATAAATATTTGTGGCGTGTCGTTTAAGTATAAGGCCTAATGCTGAAATTGGACTTCTTTTGAGGATCTGCCGAATAAGCTCCAATTCCAATAAAAAATTCGCCTTGAAACGGCTTAGTTGACACACACTTGTACCTTGACTGGATCCGTTCGCATTTCACTTCCAAATTTATCATTTTAATTGCTAAATCTCAAACTACCAATATCAACATTGTTCAACTAATTTGAATATGTAACGTATCGATGTTTATTCAAAATTTTGTATTCACAGTAGTAAAATAAACGAGCCTTTATAATAAGTTGTGAAACTGAAATTAAATGGGAACCTGTTTCGGTTGTATATAGAAGAAGTAAATATAAATAAATGTTATAAAGGTGATATAACATGGTCGTATTAGAGTAAATGCTAATATTTGCAACACTACAGAGAGATACTAACGATTTATTATCTGATATGCAAATTTTCGCACACCATATTAGTAAAACAAAGATCTAGATAATGAGAATGCAGGGCAGGGGGAGGGAGTAAATATCTGATAACTAATATTTGGGATAAACGAAAATCGTTTTAACTGTATACACATTGATGCGATCTCTAATCTATTATAGCGTTTATCCTTTTAGAGTGCATGCAATTCATTATAACTAAACAGAATAAATCAGGTACTGGTCAAAGTAATGGTGTGGTGGATTTTTATTATTGCTGAAAGTTTGAATTCTGTTGGAATTACGCCAAATATTCTTAAAGGAAATCGAAAACCCAAAGTTATATGGGTCGTGTTAGAAATGTGAAATTTATATAACCTTGACAGATAAATATCTTCTAGCAACATCTAACAGGCTCTATGAGCATATTTTTTATGTTTCTTTTACCAATTTTAAACGAAACTTTCGTTTGATATAAATGAATAGAATTATACCTAAGACGAAAAGTTCAAGGTTTGGTGTGGTGGTACCTGGAGACCGTTTTAGCAAAATTAGAGCCTTGGAATCTGGTCAAAAAACGCTTGTTTTGGACAAGGTCGCGATTTTTAGAAACTAATAAAACACACAAAATGACTTATTAGAATGACTCGAGGATCTTCCCAACGTTGATTTTTTCAGTTTTTCCCCATTGCATTCTAGAAAAAATGAAAAATATTCCCACCTGTTCCAGAATAAAATGGAGAAAAACGAAAAAAATCAACGTTGGGAGGTTCCTCGAATTGTAACATTGTCGGAAACGAACGTTTTTGACCAACTTCCTCTAGGGACCTTCCTATAAGTCCTCGAAATATTTTGCGTGCATAAATCAAGACTATAATGGAGCTCTTTAGGGGAGTTGTTTAGAAATCTGAGATTCTAGATAGAAAATTAAGGCTTATTTATAATGCAAAACCCCAATACTACATAATGGCGATATTCTATTTCAATTTACCGTAAAATTTCGACAATTACTAGCGGTTATTACTAACCATACTTGAACTTCTAAAATTGGCTATTGATTTCTAGTAAAACGTATCCAATTAGTTTTAATTACCAATTTAATTATACAATTCGAATAATAATTGTATGACATGTAGGTTTTAATCGTTTTTAATGATATGACCCTACAAATGCCTTGTATTTTCCACTATTGATATCCGTGAATTTGATTCTAACCGCTTTGAAGCTTTGTTGTACGAATATCCTTTTGGACATCTTAAAACAAAGTTGAGCTTTTATACTAGCGTGAAATTGAAATTACATCAGATCAAGTTTTTGGAAGCTTTTGTACATCACGTTTCTGCCACAGACTGATAGAATAATCTCACAATGTGTGGAATTTTGCAAGTTAATAAATAGATGACAAGTATCTAAATAAGAGACTAACATTATCTCCAGAGTGAGAGATTGTATTGAAAAAGTTACAGAATACGAGCTTGTAAGCTACAAAGTTTACATAAAGTTTTAAATTTTTCGAATACTTCCATGGCTTGTATGTATGTGTGTGTATTTTTGAATGTTTAAATTCAGCTCTCGTTAATTGTTTTATTTAAGACGATGGTAGATTTTGATCCAATTAGTCGATAATTCCAGTGCAAATTCTCCTAATTCTTGAAAACTTTCCCGGAAACTCATCGAATACAGAAGATTATTTCTCATCAATATCGTTTATGATTTATTGCAGGTAGTTTCTTATTAATTCCAATTTTCATTATAGTTTATGAAAGTTTGGTATAATTTTCAAAAAGGGAATTCGTAGTAGAATTTAATCTAGTCGTGATGTTGTTTGCATAACGTTTGAATCGATGACTTTACGAACATGCCGAAGTAAATGAAAACATAGAACAAAATAATGGTACAAGATCATTTTATTAAATTTCTTGTACCTACATAAGAGTAAAAGAATGTAGCGTCAAACAAGAACAAGTTGTAAGTAAGTTTATTGAATCTTCAACCTACTGGAATATTCCAGGAAGTTATAGAGCTTTAAGATCAAAATATTCGTGAAATGAGCTGGATACAAAGATTGATACAGAAAGAAGGTTTGAAGAAAAAACAAGCATTAATAATATCGTAGTACCTAGTCCAATGATGATGGTAAACATTCCAAGCACATTAAATTTTCATGAGAAGTCTGCAGTAGAAAGGGTCGGAATATGCATCGGATGTGATTTTCACTAACGCTGCATTGCGGCTAGCTTTTATGGCATAACAGCATAAACAACACCAGCGAAAGAAAATTTGTGACTCGAAATATCGTAAACAAAAGCTAATGGAACTAAACATCTGAGGCAATACAGGAAATTTTCTTCATAAAATATGCCTGTAGTGTAAAATTTGATTAGAGTTGAGTTTTAAATTTAACTTAACTGTTGAATAGGAGCAAAATCAAATTTGCAAGATATTTTATTGGGAGGGTGAGAGGGAATTTTATCAGAGCTGTTACGAATCGAGCAATCAATGTGGAATTATCCTGTAATTGATTGCTCCGGAACTGGTGTGAAAAAAGTCGATTTTTAGGACATTGTAAATAAACTCCAATGTGCAATCGAGGGTGATTGTCAATGGGAAAAATATGCAAATTTGCACACGTAATCGTATTTTATACTCTTTTATCAATGTATATTCGAATAGCAATATCAAATGCATTTTGACGAGAATCTATACTAGAATTGTTTGTTTCTTTTTGTTCTTGACACTATACAGATAAGTGGGTTAAATTCGAGTAGGGCTGGTTTGATGCCGGCACGTTACTAAAAGTTTTCGCTTTCATTTGAGCTGACAAAAAAGACGAAACTTTTATTTAGTCGAAAGTTGGTTTTAGCTTGCTTCATTAAAGGATCAACGAGAACTTCAACACCCCTACGAAACTTGTTCACTCTTAATACCAGCAGAAATTTTCATTCATATGATCAGTATTATGATCCTCTTCCACTATTTATTCACCTTCTGTTTCTTGAACGGCATATACAATGTCGTCATTATGTATTCTAATCCACAATATTGCCTTTATATTTTCGTTCCACTTTATCCCAAAATATCTTTACGATCATCCATTTCCTTTTAATATGAAATAAGTTTAATTGATGACTATGAAACAGCAAAAACGGTACGAATTTGTATGGCAGCAGGGACTGTGGTTGTCTATAAGAAATGGTCTCTCATTGGGAACATCCGGACCATAACTTACACAACGAAAGTGATTTAATAGCTATACATTCCCTGAACAAATGTTTACGTTTTCTTTACTTTTATATGTGTGAAGTATCAAGTTAATCTTTATTTCTTTCTTGTCGAGGGTTGTTGTATTTATCAAGTGGAAGCAAGCTATTTGATCTCATCTCACACAAACGAAGAAGAAAAAAGAACGGAGTGTAAGCCAACTTGCAACTTTTTTAATTCCAACAACAAATTCAACTTTGTTGTTCACCTCAATTTTTATTTTCTTCTTATTCTTGTTTTTGTTGTTTGTTACATTAATATTTTCACCCGGCCTACAAGCAGTACAACATTAATTTCACCACAAATCTGGTGTGTTTTTTATTTTGGACGGATCCATTCATTTTCTTATTCAATACGAAATCTAACCAGCCACTTTTCCCCCGCTTTACCATTAAATAAAACTAGAACGAGACAGTAGCATGCACTTAATGTTGATTTATTTAAGTGAAAGCCTTTTCAACATTGTTTCAAGTTTGATCCGTTGCCGTACACAGTTAATGATATGAAACCAAAATAGAGTTTGATTATAAAAGGAGTCCAGTTGCTTTTCAAAGGAACTGATCCGTAAAACAAAGAAACGCCAAATGGATACGGCCGAGTTGTTCACTCAACTCCACTTTTCTATTTTTCTTTCCCGTAACCGCCCTTGCCCCGTTAAAATAGCCCAGTTATCGTTCATTCTTGGTTTCCTAAATGAATCGGGAAGCGAAATATGGATCGAGCTTCTTTACCGAAACACACAAAGATACAATTCTGTGTTGCTTCAAACCGATAGTTTTACTTGAATTGGTAAACTGTATCGCTTCTGCTGGCAATTTCCTGTTGAATCTAATCTAAATATGCAATAAATAGTTTTAATAGGTTGAATGTCTTTGGTAAATGTATTTATATAGGCGTTGAAATTAAATTTGTTTTAAAACGAAACAACTTTATCATCGTTAACTCGGAATGTTTTAATTAAAATCACAAAATTTTAATTGAATTATGACTGATTTTCAATGTTGAATGAATAATTCTCTTGTTATCACTCAATAAGGAATTCTATTCTCCACTAAACTTTTACAATGAAAATAGTAAAAGAAAGAAGCGGAAATCTCACTTATTTCTCGTTGGATTAATCAAACTTTACAAGTATGCACTAGAGCCCATCTGCATTCTTTAAAGTTTCTTAGTAGTTTAATGTTTATAGTCGAGACATGTTTAATTGGGAAGAAGATCGGAAAGTCTTAACGAATGCAACTAATGAATTTTATCAAAAATGGCTGTTTTTTTGATAGTTCTAGTCTGTTTTTTATACGATTTGTTAATATATTTTGCCGAGATTCGGGCCATAAGAGCGGTGACGTTGTTGAAAATGAACCGTTCCCAAAAGGACGGAAACGAACAACAGATTTCATTACCCGACGAGGCGCTCCATCAACCAGGTGACGAGCATTTCCTTGTTTCCGTACGATTTTCTTATTCTCGTTGGTCTTGTGACACGGCACACATTCCTGATATTTACTACCATCAACCTATCTCAGGGCCGTTATTGTAGCATGATCGTAAATTTTTTACGTTTGTATTAGAAACGACCACACAGATTGGGAAAATACGATAGAAATCAAGTAAATATGTTCTAGTTATTTTCTATTTAGATGAAAAACTCCTAGTGATCGATATTGTTATAATTCTGTGTGCTCTGTTGTCGCCGACCACTCCCAACATGTCTGACATGATACATCGATGAAAAGCTGTACGAGATCTTGTGCATCAACAACCAACTAAACTTTAATATTTTTATCGATACAACACAAAACAACAGTAAGATAATCAAAAAACGGCTTGAGGCAACTTGAAGACTTTGAATATAAAATAAGATTTGTTAACAAAGCTCGATTTAAATATTGAATACTTTACAAGTGAACAAACGAAATTGATTTGTTCCATCTTAATTGCGTAACGCTTTCACCCGAATTATATGGATTTGAATGACAAAAGCTATTATTTTGAGCCCTTGTTTCCAGCTTTCACCAATAACGTACACCAACTATTAGCAATAAGTTTAAATTACAGTTTAGTGTTGTGAGAATTCCACCACTAATCACCGGCAATAAGATAAAGCAATTGGGTGGGAAGTAAACAAGTAAAACTGTTGTGCTATAATTTTCGATATTTCAGTGTATTTTGGGCTAATCCGTTGAAAGCACGCTTGGCAATTGAAAATATAGCCATATTCTCACCATTTCTACCTTATAGGCGAACATTAAGAGCTTTACATGATGCTAAATTTAAAGTCATTTTAACGATTATTATAAGCGTACAAACCACTCTGCCAGTTTCTCTTAATCTTCTCTTCCTGTTCGTTTTTCTTCTTTTTTTCCCCACCCTCCTAGTAGTTAGCTGCCGTTCTCTTGTTTGAAAGTCCATGTGATTTATTTGTCCTCATTTCAAACCTTTTAGGTGTGTTGTACAATAGTAGCTTCTTTGTTTTCTAATTCAGGTTTTCACCTGCAAGCCGGCCAATTCAATTAAAAATATTTATTGTGCTCATTTATCGGATTGTTCCGCAAATTTAATTGATTCTTATATACCCTACAATTAAAATTGTTATTTTTGTGAAACCGGTAATACAATCAGGGGCGTCCCTAGATTTTTGGCCTACCGCATGCAAGATATGTTTCCGTTGCTCGTTCAATCAAAAAAAGAAACGACATTTTTCACAGCATTATTATGGACAATAAAAAGCCCAATACGACTTAATAGTAAAAAATATGGCCAATTTTGACCGACCCAAAGTTTTGAATGCCTGTACCTTATCAGGACGTCCCTGAATACAAATCAGGGTGTTTCGAAACATGTGTCGAAAAATG
>JAZBGW010001098.1:1126-11156 GCA_037464815.1 Mylabris variabilis
CACTCGGCTTACACCTCGTGAGTAAACTTGTTCTCTTGTGAATTATTTGCCCCATAACACACTAGTTGTATAAATAACTATTTTTCAAATTTACAAAAAATCGATGATTATTTATTGCAGTTTTGACACAACTTTTGTTAATAATATAATTTTCTCGGATCAATTCCTGCAAATCAGCTCGAAATTACCGTCCAATAACATTTACGGTTTAGGTGAACACCGTTCAAATCTTCAATTATCAACAAATTGGTCTCTATTCACACTGTTCAATCACGATCACTATCCTTCATTTAATGTTAGTTGAATTTTTTCTCACTAAAAAAAAAGATTCCATTATTTTCGATTTGTAGACAAATCTGTACGGTAGCCATCCTTTCTATTTGATGATGGAAGACTCTGGTAAAAGTCACGGAGTTTTCTTGCTAAATAGTAACGCTATGGGTTAGTTTTCTATAAATTTTCCCATTTTTTTTCTAATCTGTTAATCTTTTTAGATATAATTCTCCAACCGACTCCTGCAATCACGTTTAGAACAATTGGTGGTATTCTGGATTTGTATTTCTTCTTAGGCCCAACACCAAGTGACGTTATCATTCAATATACAGAGGTAATTGGGCGACCATTTATGCCGCCTTATTGGGCTCTCGGTTTCCATTTATGTCGATTCGGTTATAAGACTTTAGCTGAAACTAAACGAGTTATGGAACGAAATATAAATGCCGGCATTCCTTTGGTAAATTATCCGCTTAACTATTATCGATTTTGTAAAATTTTTACGGTTATTTATATAATTTAAAGGATACACAGTGGAATGATTTGGATTATATGAATAATAGTAACGACTTTACGTATGATCGTAAAAATTTCAATAAATTACCGGAATTCGTCAAAGATCTTCATATAAGAGGCATGCATTATATTCCGTTAATAGATCCTGGAGTTAGTGCTAGTGAAACACCTGGTAGTTATTTACCGTATGATTTAGGTATTAAAATGGGTATATTTGTAAAAGATCTAAATGGGGAGCCATTTGTTGGGAAAGTATGGAATCGTGAAAGTACAGTATGGCCGGATTTTACAAATTCAAGTACTGTAGAATATTGGAAAATCTTGATGGAGACTATGCATAAACAATTCCAATTCGATGGTGCTTGGATTGATATGAATGAACCATCGAATTTTCTATCTGGTACAAAGAATGGTTGTCCGAAAACGAAATTAGAATATCCACCATATTTACCAAAAGTTTTTGGCGATGTTTTATTTTACAAAACAATTTGTATGTCGGCGAAACATTTTGCTGGTCAACACTACGATGTACACAATCTATATGGTTTTACTGAAGCTATCGTGACTAGTTTGTAAGATGATAAAATAGCAACATCATTCGAAACAATAATTATTATAATTTTCTAGTGTATTGTCTGAAATTCGTGGTAAGAGACCGATGGTAATCTCTAGATCTACATTCCCAGGACATGGACATTTTGCTGGTCATTGGAGTGGCGATGTTGCTTCTAGATGGCTTGACATGAAGTACACAATTCCAGGTGATTTCAACACGCTATACCGGGTGACTCAACTAAAACGAAAAGTTCTTATATCAACTCCAATTATTTGGCGAGTAATTCGAAACATATTTCAAAGATTTGTAGGGTGGTATCTGGAGATTATTTTAGCAGAATTAGAACCTTGTAGCTTATTTGGAAGTTGGCCAATAAACGCTCGTTTTGAACAAGGCTGCGATTTTCAAAAACGAACTCAGCTAAGACCAATATTGAGATTTTTATTTTTTTTCCATTGCATTCTAGAAAAAATGCAAAACATTCTCACCTGTTCTTAAATAAAATGGAGAAAAGCGAAAAAATTAATGTTGCAAGGATCCTCGTTCTGCGTGTTTAGTTTCTTTTTGAAAATTGCAGTTAACAAATGAACTATGAGGTTCTAATTTTGCTAAAATGTTCTCCAGGGACCCTCCTATAAATCCTTGAAATATTTTTCAATTCGCTCGCCAAATAATAGGAGTTGCCATAGGAACTTTTCGTTTTAGGTGACTCACCCGGTATTAAAGATTTTCTAATTAAAAAAATTGAATTAGAATTATTGAGTTTTAGTTTATTCGGTATACCATTGATGGGAGCTGATATTTGCGGATTTAATGGCAATACAACACAATCACTTTGTAATAGATGGATGCAATTAGGTGCATTTTATCCATTCTCAAGGAATCATAATACTGATGATGGAATTGTAATTGTTTCCTTTATGTAATTATTAACAAATATTATTTTTGTTTCGATTAAAGGATCAAGATCCTGTCGCAATGGGGCCGCAAGTTATGCTCTCATCAAGAAAGGCATTAACAATTCGTTATAGATTCCTACCGTACTTATATACGTTATTTTGGCTAGCGCATACTGAAGGCAAGACTGTCGCCAGGCCTCTATTTTTTGAGTAAGTTCTCTTGATTTTATTTTTTTGCCCTCCATATTGTCCAACATGGTTTCTCTCAGCAGCATCTCAATTCTCAATTTGCTCTTTTGTATTATTTTTGCATAATTTCTAAAAAAATAATATTTAGATTTCCTAACGACCAAAGGACCTATTCAATCGATACGCAATTCTTATGGGGACCTGCTTTCATGATAATCCCGGTTTTAGAGGTATAATCAAATTGTAGTAAATTATATACAATTTATCTTATCATTTAATTACCAGGAGAATGCTTTAAGTGTTAATGCATATCTACCAAAATCAATTTGGTACGAATATTACACAAAATCAATAATTATAAGTAGTGGTGAAATGGTGAACTTATCAGCACCAATTGATACAATCCCATTATTGATACGTGGCGGTTATATTTTGCCACAACAACGACCAGAACAAACAACAGCAAAATCACGTCGAAATAATATTGAAATATTAGTAGCACCGAATGAGAATGGTCAAGCTATAGGACAATTATATTGGGATGATGGAGATTCTTTAAGTAAAATTTATTTTAAAATTCAAATCAATATTTTTAACTAATAATTTTTAATAGATTCTTATGAAGAGAAACGTTACTCGTTGATAACATTCGAATTAGATAACCGAAAATTGTATACAAAGAATGAATTTTGGAGTAATGAAAGTCCACCGAATTTGGGTGGTGTAACAATTTTAGGTATTGATCAACCGGTGTCAGAAGTTCTAATTAATAATCTATCGCAACCGTTTCGATTTGATACAATCCATAAGGTAACAATTAAAATAACTGTTTTATAAAATTCTGATAATCTGTTTCTATTACAGTTCTTATCAATTATAAATTTAAATATGAGTTTTAACAAGTCTATTATTATCGAATGGAAATGAGAACTTAAATTTATAAACAATTTCGAGATTTTATAGTTTTTTCTTTCTTTTAATTTAGATTAGAAATTTGTACTTATTTTATTCGTTTTAAATTTTGCTCATTTTCCTTCTAAGCTCGAGAATACTTTTGAAACTTGACTGTTTTTAGAAATAATTAATAAAAAAATATTTTTTAAACCAAGGATATAGTAGCTTTGTTGTTGCTGATACAAAATTGTGCCAAACTATTTTAAAATCATATGATTATTATACAGTTGATAATTTTATCAAATCAATGTTATTACATCCCGTTTATTGCAAAAGTTAGATTTATACACAATTTTGAAGGCTGTTTAATTATTTGACTGAACATACATAAAATTAGCTTGTATTAGTTGAATTTTGAGTGATTTATTACATATCTTACATCAGATAGAAGCTTGTAGTATCGACGTACAATAATATAAAGCTTTTTAAAAGGATCAAAATCTTTATTTCTACACCCCAAATTCTCCCCGATAAAATAAAACAATATAATTTACCTATATGTTTTTTTATTTGTTCTGCGTTTTTTTTTTAGTACAGATGAAACAAATAACAATGATTTATATCAGTTTTAATCGAATATGTTTTAAAAGACTGTTACAATTAATGATTGAAACACGAAAAACACTCAATGGTGGTAAAATAGTTGTTATAAAGACTAGTTTGTTTGTTGTTTAATTAAATAGAAAAATTCACAACTCATATGGCACAAAGTATTAAAAAATTGCTACAATCGAAATAAGGCCAGTTGAATGATAACAGGAACATTTTAATCAAGATCAAATTGAAATCCACCACCAATATAGATTTTCCAATGATTATTATTAAAGAGGTATTTTTGGGGGAGGTTACGATGTTGCCCAAAAATTTTGCTCTTAGTTTCTAATATAATTACATTATATTGCACTAAACTAAAATTAAAATCAAATAGACATAAAATCTTATAATTAACAACAAAAATAATGAAAGTCTTTGGTAGTTATATATAAATAGCTATATTATTATAAAAACAGAAGGAAGCAAGATTTTTATAGGGTTTTTTAAATTCTAAAATAACCAGCTTTGGTTTAGTTTAAACTGATAATTTGGTCGATGGTAACTCGTTTTAGAAGTTATAATTTTTTTTTAATACACACAGTCGCATAAATATTCTTTAAAGCTACAATATTTTGATTTGTACTAAATTTTTGGTTTAAGCAAATTTTACAATCAGTCGATCAACAGTATTTTGTTTTCGAAATAAAGGCAAGTGAGAATATATTTTAACATTATCATGAAAAAACGAATATAAATTTTGATAGTCGAACAGGTACCTAATGATATTCTCCTTATTATTATTATTATTAATAGATAATAAATGCTGTGCCACACATTAACAAAGTTTTAAATTCCAGCAAACGCTACGATGATTAATCTTTAAACTACAACACTAATCTACAATTTTTCTGGTTAGTTTTATTTGAAAAATTCTCTAAATTGAATAAATTAAGATGTTAATTCTTCTAATAATTCCTCAGTTGATCTTTGTTCGTTTTTAAATTTCTCCATATAATGTTTCGGTACAGTCCATTCCAATAGGATTTCAACGTTACGTTTTAATTTTTCAGCAACCGTTAATGAACTGTCTTTACATGGTATACGTCCGGAACTTTCAATCGATTCAACTAATATATCATCAATTAAACGTTTATTAAAACCTAACTCCTCTAATTTCTCCGGTGCTGATATTTTCTTTAATAGAACAGCCAATAAGAATCTCATTTTTTCAATTGACATTGGTGGTTCAATAATATCAATATCCATTTTGGATTGTTCGATTTGTGGACGTTCCTCTAAAACTTTACATTTCGTATAATGATCTTCAAGATCGTTTTTCGTTTGATGGAAACTACGACAATGGATACATACGTACGGTTTTTTCGTTTTATGTATACATAACATGTGCTTTTTTAAATGTGGCAATTGTGAAAATGAAGCATTCTCGCATAGGACACAAACAAACGGTTTCTCACCAGTATGCCGGCGTGTATGCAATTTTAATGCTGTTGAATGGGCGAATGCTTTCCAACAGACTTGACAACGATACGGTTTCTCACCTGAATGGATTCTTTGATGTACGGTTAATTGAGACCGTTGTGCGAACCGTGCACCACAATGTGCACAACCGTGCGGTTTATCTTTTTCATGGATACGCATATGTTGCGGCAGATGACCTTTTAATTGTTTATTACAAATTTTACAATGGAACGCTTTAATATTAGCATGATAACAATTTAAATGTTTTTTTAATGCATCACGTCGAAAGAATTTCTTACCGCATATGTCACAAATATAATCACGTATCTCTAAATGGCGATTTATATGTAATTTTAAATTTGCCGAACATGTAAATGATGAATTACATATACTACAAACGTACGGTTTTGAACCAGTATGTGTTCTCATATGTTGTGCTAATTGGCCACCGCGAGCAAATGTTTTCGAACATATCTGACAACTGTACGGCTTATCACCGGTATGTGTACGGATATGTAAACGTAAGCGTTCTTTGATTGGAAATACTTTTTGACAATAATTGCAAATGAAAATCTCCAAACCCTGTAAACCAGGGGAATGTTTGGAGGCTATATGGTTTTTTAATGAACCAGCTTGGCGAAAACCTTGATTACATTCCTTACATACAAACGGTCTTTCATCTGTATGTACTCTTAAATGTTTACGGAGATCATTATTACCGAGGAATCTCTTTTGGCATATACCGCATTCGTATTTGCGCGGCTTCTCTTTGGCGTACGTCATTCTTAACAAAAATTTGTAAAGCAACTATAAAACTTGACTAGAATATGTGTGTTGCCTTCTTTTTTTATAATCAACTTTATAATGTATTATTAAAAGAAACAATAGTAATTGTTAACATGCACAACCCAGCACCTGGTGCAAAAATTAAAAAAATAATAGTCCCAACCACCAAAGAAATTTGAATTTTTGTGAGTATGTATATAACTAGTAGAAGGTAGTAGTAGTAGTAGTAGTAGTAGAGTGCGATCTAGATAGAGAATTTGGGAGGCTCCATCGCCGTGCTGGCAACACCATCACCTCACCTGGAAGAAGTATTAATCCTATACCATGATCAAAGTGATACAGCCCTGTTGCTCTAAAAATAAACGATTCGTAGGAAACTTCTATTAGTTGACAAGCGATTCCAAAAATATTTCAAGGATTTATAGAAGGATCCTTAGACAATATTCTAGCAAAATATGAACCTTGTAGCTCATTTTGAAGTTGGTCAAAAGTATAACTGTTGGAAATGTTTCGCATTTTTCCTAGAATACAATGGAGTAAAACGGAAAAAATCAATGTTGAGAGTCTTCGAGTTATTCTTATAGTCATTTTACATGTTTAGCCCGTTTTTGAAAATTGTGATCTTGCCCAACTTCCAAATGACGTTCCAATTTTGCTTTAGGGATCCTCCTGTACATCCTTGAAATATTTTTGGGATCGCCTAATAGAAGTTTCATACAAATTGTCTACTTTTAGAGCAGCAGGGCCGTATAAAGGCATACTACCTTGTTGCCATTGTAATTGGATTATTTTTAATAAACTAGCAACAAGAGAAGCATTCCTGTTTGTGTTTTATTAATTAAATTAAGGTCAATATGCCAGGAGAATTTCGCAGGATCACAGAGGGAAATCATATCAATATTAAAGTGTGCATTTATATAACTGAAATACATTTTATTAGTGTTCTTATGCTGGCAGGTCCACCTGGATGTTCCTAGTTCTTATGGCGGATTTATAGGAGGCTCCTTAAAGAACATTTCAGCCAAATTAGAACTCAAAAACGCTCATTTTTGACGATGATTTTCAAAAATTTGCCACACATTCAAAGTGGCTTAGAACGACTGGAGGATACTCGCAGTATTGCTTTTCCCCGTTTTTCTTAATTTTATTCTGGAGCAGATGGAAATATTTTGTATTTTTTATATAAGGCAATGGAGAAAAGTGAAAAAAACAATGTCCTCGAGTCATTGTTAGTCGTTTTGCGTGTTTAGCACGTTTTTGAAAATCACGACATTGTCCGAAACGAGCGTTTTTTACCAACTTCCAAACGATGTTCTAGTTTTGCTAAAATGTTCCCAAAGGACTACCATAGAAATCCTTGAAATATTTTTCAAATCTCTTCAAATAATGGGAGTAGAGTACATGATGATGGGTAAAAACACATCAATGCCCATCGTGGGATTTAGAACTCGTCGATAAATAATAAAACGTAATGTTGAGCGGCTAGATTAACGAATTTCATTATTAAGAAGATAATTGTTGAAGATGATTGAAAAATGTACAAATCGAATGAAATAATAAGAAATCTCTAAAAAATGTCACTTTGCATGCATTAAGTTCTCTAGGATTCATAAGATACACAGTGGTCATTTTACAAAACCTATGAAGTAATATCAGTGGCGTACTGAGCAAGGTTCCGTGGAATAAACATGAAGCCACATTTAATATGTAAATTCGGGGCCTGTCTTGTAAACAGTAAACAGGAACACAGGCCTATTAACTTGTCACTACGCCACTGACATGAGTA
The DNA here is from genome assembly GCA_037464815.1 of Mylabris variabilis. Lineage (NCBI taxonomy): Eukaryota > Metazoa > Arthropoda > Insecta > Coleoptera > Meloidae > Mylabris > Mylabris variabilis. Next base: position 9,099 of record JAZBGW010001098.1, read on the forward strand.
ATATTATCTATTATATCAATTATTAGTTTGCTCTACTTTCGGTCATTCATGGATAAATTTCATGACTCAGAATAAGGCTTCTTCTCTAATTAAATCCAAAATTGGTTATATGTTTCATCTAATTACTCTCTAAACAATACTCTGATACAGTTAAAAATTACTGGTACAAAGACCTTCACCGATTTCGACTCTATTTAATTGGTATAACTGTAGTTTTATTTCTATTAGCAATTCAACAAAACCGAGACAATCTTCTTATCTGATTGAAATTAGGTTTATTGATCTTTATCCGTAATTAACATAATCAACAACAGTAAAATCATTATCATGACTAAACAAAAATTTAAAAAAAAACATACCTAGGAAACGTTTACATACAATGGTGGAAAAATCAATTGGCGATTTAAATGCTAGATTTGAAAAGATTCGATTGACGTCAAACGTGTTTCGTTATTTAAAAATATTCGATTATTCTTACAAAATACGGACAAAAATAGATTGATTAACTGATTCAACATTCACACAAATCTTATTTTTTCAATAGTTGATAAAATAAAAATAAAACAGGATTGAAAGAGCTCTTATTTCAACTTTGAACAATTTATTCGAAATAGTCGATGTTTAATGAATTGAATCCCGGTATTTATCACTTTAAATTTAATTCTAATATGTCGATTAATTTAGAACTACGCTTCTATATGGAAAATGTTGTTCTATAAATAATTTCTTCAAGAATAGGATGAAGGAGTCAACTATAAAGACAGGAAATTTACATTAACAAAAAATAGATGTATAGAAATACTCCTGACCCATTATTTGAATGAATGTTATCGAATGTAAAAAGATGAAACTTATACGAACAAAAAATAACTCACCAAAATCTTCAGCATCCTTTACCTGGACGAGTTAATTGAAAAAAATAATTAACAACTTAAATTTACCATTATGTGTGTGTGTTGAATGAAAAATGGTGATATTTTGATATGTTGGGGACATTTCAATTTACAACACACATATTGCTGGCATTGTCAGTCAATATTTGAATTAACGCGCGAAATTGTATATTTCGTAATATTTATTCTTACAAAACAAATTCGGAACAAATTATTAAAATACCAATACAGTTAATGAACTATTTACTAATAAACGAGTAAAAAAAGGAGAGATAGAATTGCTTAAAATTAGAATTATTTGATTTTTTTGATGAGCTCATTATAATAGGCGGTAATTGAAACGAGACTCTTCTTCAAGAAATTCTGTTCAATTTCAACACCACCGCCCGGCTTACTTTCGTCAATTAACTAGAAAAAAAAATCCAAACCAAATTAAACGATTTTAAAAAGAATTAACAAACTTACTAAAAACGAATTACTATTTCTTGGTAAGAAAACAGCTATATTGCTAGTGATTTTTCGACCGGCTTCCAATAATTTTGACATCGGTACAGGTAATAGCATCGTTTCAAGATCGTAAACGGTTTGTTTTAAATACGACGGACCACCCCATGGTGGACTAAAGAAGACAACATCAGCCTTTAAACAATCAACCAATTGAAAGAAATCACCAACAATAAACTCAATCTTATCGGCCACACCATACACATTAGCGTTATTTCTAGCTAATTCAATCTTTTTCGGATCTATATCTATGGCAATCACTAAAATAATTATTGATTATTAATAGATAATTGATAAAATTAGGTTTGTTAATCAATTTCGGTACCTTTACGACATGTAAAAGCGAATTGAATTGCATTACCACCAGCTCCACAGAAACCATCAATGATTACATCGCATTTACAACGTTCGGCTATATGTTTAGCCAGATATTCGGGTGTAACAGAATACCAACTTTCTATAATTTAGATTAATTTATTGAAATGGTGTACGACTTTTTAAATGATTATTATACCTTCATCCAGTTTAATACCTTCATCGAATTTATTGAACAATAAAAATCTCTTCCTCCAATACTTATATAGATGCGAGTTTTCTTTAATTTCCGGCGGTACAATTAATTTCTTCTTTCGTTTCTTACGTTTCAACACTGTATTATCAT
>JAZBGW010001099.1:0-11714 GCA_037464815.1 Mylabris variabilis
TTTGAAAATTTATTTATGGCATCGTGTTTTTAATTTTTTTTAATTTTCTTCAGTTATCGGAAAACTAACAAATATACCGGGAAAATTCTTAAATATTTGGAAAGCTCTTTTAATTTGCTATACAAATCAACTGAAGAATATTGATAATCGATAATATTTTCCAAGTTTTAGCCAGTTATGAAGGAAAATGTACGAAAAAAACAGGGTCTAAGAGTTTTCTCTGCCATTCCGAATTTTATCAGATTTTTCCAAAATAAAAAGCTTTAAAATATGCACCTTGAAATGCTCTATCCAACGTACGTCATTTTTTAACAATATCTTGAAGAACAAGCGAGTAATCGCCGTTTGAACATTGACCATTTTCGCACTCCGAATCGACAAATGTCTCCGACTTCCCCTTAATATTGATTTTTTTTGTTTTACTCCACTGCATCCTACGAAAAATTGGAAACATTTCCACCTGTTCTGGAATGCATTGGGGAAAGAACAAAAAAAATTAATGTTGGGAGGATACCGTGGGTTTTTGAAAATCGCGACCTCGTCCAAAATATTTTTTAACCAACTTCCAAATGAACTATAAGGTTCTAATTTTACTAAAATGGTCTAGATAGACCTACAAACCCTTAAAATATACCGAAATTCCAATAGTTTTCTAATAATTTACTGGTCAATCTAAGAAATATTCCAACTGATTACAATTATTTGTTGTTGTTTTGAATAAATTCAAAGTACACGAATTATCAATTTTTTTATCACTATTCAAATTAAAATGTCTACTTACACGTATCTTTAACTGAATGGAGAAGAAGAAATGGAGAATCGTACGATAAATCACTCGAAATTGCGACAAATGTGGAATTACGCTGAATTCCCAATTATTAGAGGTATATTATTGAGATAAAATTGTGCATTTTAATCTATTCAAACAATAATATTTTCTAGATAGAAGAAACGAATGGGCACCATTGATAGCTATACCACTCCTAGCAGCTGTTATGCTAGTCTCTAGTGTGTTTCTTTTAATAATATTCCGACAAAATCCAACATTAGTTGTGACAACAGTTGCAGCATGTCTGGTTGTTATAACAATTTATTTAACATTTACAACAGTCGAAGAAACCAATGAAACTTACGAATAATTAATATAAATTTTATTATTATTGTAATTGTAGCAAATTAAAAACATTTTTTACATATTCGATATTGTTGTTTGATAATTACACATCTCGTTCGAGACACGTTGTGCTGTTTCAATATAAGTCCCAAATAATTCTTTGAAATTTTCATATTGTCTCAATAACGGCTTCTCTGGATCTTTATCGTTGATATATTTCAATTGTTGTAATAAATTTAAAAAACCGTTTATCGGTAAACAAATCGACGGTTTTGTTGGTTGTAATGAATATTGAAAACCGTAATATTCTTTACCATAACCTAAAGCAGCCATTATATAACCGGTGGCTATCTCTGTTGCTTCCTCTAATCGACCATAATTATAAAATAAATTGAACAATTCGGATGGATTTCGTTCTTTATACGATGATAATAACCAATACGGTATAAATTGGTGCATTTTTAATAATTGCGAACAGATCATTTTATGTATGATTGTATAACGATCTTCTTCATATTGATATAGGAATTGTTGTAGAAGATTCCATGCAACTTCACGTGCACTCTGCATATTCGCCGGTAAATCTTGTAAATCATTCTCTATTAACCATTTCCATGTTAATGTCTCATTATCTTTCGTTATTGTAACACATTTCTTTGTTAAATTTTGAAAGACTATATCATACGATATTTGATACAATTGACATAATTCTAACGCTATTTTAAATAAACCGTTGGATGTTAGTAGCGTTATTAATTCAACAGGTGTTGAAATTTCACAATATTCATCATTAACGAAACGTATCAATTTTAATTTGGCACGAATTAATAATAATTCTTTCTTTAATTGTTCTAAATCCACTATTGTTATCTGTTTGCGTAAAACCAACTCTTCTACCGGCTGAAATTAATAAATTCGTTTAAAATAAAATTAGTTTATCTAACTTATATACAAAGTGACTATTATACGTGTGGTTTCTGCAATATAATGTCCTATATTATTATTACAACGAGAAGAAATAATGGTTCATTATTCCCTCGCGTAAGCCAATCAGAAAACAGTATGTTTCATTATTTTTCTAAAATGTTAAAAAAAAACCATGGTAACTAGAAAAATAAATGGAACGACAGATTTAAAACGTATAGTCGTCGCCAAATAACTTTAATCTCCGATCGCCATTAAGAAACGTATGAACTAAGACGAAAAATTATAAGCATACATTTGACTAATGTAGTATTATTGTTTTGTTTTTCGTGATCAAAATATTTAACAAATTAATTACAAATTGTTTTCTAGACATTTGCCAGATAATAGTAAAAAACCGTAGCTCAAAATCAAGTAAAAATTTCAAAAATTTCAATAATTTGACAAATGTAAATCAAATTTACTTCCGTGTTCATTTTTACAACTATGGAGAAAGCGACAAGAGACTGTTTACCTATCTTTGTCCTGTGCAACGTATAAAAAAAAAGGAAGACCACTAACCGTGTAGGAACCCATAATCGTTATCTCAAGACCGTAGTTTTTATTGGCATCTTTGTCTAACTGCTTAAATTTATAATGTGAGATTTCTTTTAAATGACAATTATTAGTTCACTCGTTAGTCTTCGAAGATCAAAGATATTTGACAAGGACTATAGTTCTAAAGTATCCGTTTTTATCTGATTTTGAATCATAGTTGCTGTGAAATTGTAAAGATGTCATGGTAACGACAAAAATAAATAACGCCAGATTTAAAAAATGCTTAGTTGTGATAATATACAGGGTGAACCAAAATTCGCGGAACAGTTTAGTCACACGTTGTTGGACAGATAACAAGGAACATGAGACAAATGTTTAAAAAAGTCCATCTTCTTTAATCTTGTAGATATTGGATATTATTTAAAAGTAAATTTGGCAACATTCTGTAAACTTTAATAGTGCTAATTTGTAACTAAGGAAAACAAAATAAAAATAATTTACTATGTTGTCACACATTTTTTCAGGTGAAATCAGTCTAAAATTGTGTCCTGAAAATGCCACTTCGGGCCAAGTATATGAACGTTATGCTAATCATAACTGTTAAGAGTGGTTACTCAATGGATCTAGAGAGATCTAAGAGTTAAACTCTCTTTAATAATTGAAATAAAAGAATTTAAAAGTTCAATCTTTAAAGTCTTATATTTTGAAAACTAAGGAAGATAGAATTTTTTTAATATTCTTCCCATTCTTCTTGGACGTCGGTTAACAACGTATCACTGAGCTGTTCCGCCAATTTTGGTTCACCCTGTAGAAACGTAATATTTACAATGGAAAGTGATCAAGAAAACGATTTTAGTAGTAGATAATAGTTTCTCTCAAATGTAAAAAAACATGGTAACGGCAAGAAATAAATAAAAAGAGACAGTTTTAACACATAGTTCTAAAGTGACTGTTTTTTGTGCGATTTTATAATCGAAAATGATTAAAAAGGTAAATATTCTTGTACACCACCAATACCTGTACATTTAGAAATAAGTCGTAGATAAAGTATAGTATACAACTCGCTATAACGTGTGCTATTATTACCGAGAATGATTACAACACTAGCTCGCTTTTCTCGCTCGTTCTGGGTAATAATAGCACTCATTATAGCGTCGTTGAATAATATACTGTTTTAATTGAAATCTATTACCTGATCGGTGCCGAGTTCCTTCGGTAATTTAATACGTTGCTCCTCTATTTGTTCCATTGGCATTACAATAAAAGCAAATTCTTCATTACATAAATGTAAAGCATTCTTTGCAGCTAATAAACATTTATATTGTTTCTCTAATGCTTCGAAATTATTTAAATTCTTCAAACGAAATGATTGTTCATACATAACTGATGCAGCTAAACGTAAACAAGCTTGTCCACGTTTCATTTGATAAGCATACAATATATCATAATAAATATTATTGATAATATCGGAAGATGCACGAGCTCTTGTAAATAATATATTGATAAATAATTCTTCCATATTATTATATTTGAATTGCATTAATATATCTAATTGTTTCTCATCTAATAGATGTTTAATTAAATCACGTAAATTATCTTTTTTACGTTCAGTATCTGGATTTGAATTTAACGAATCGTAAGCTTCATTATAATTCTTCAAAATTAAATGATGTTTGAATTTAATCGAGTATAATGTCGCCTAAAAAAGAAACAATAATAATAATTATAACAAAACCGACGAAATCAGGGCTTCGAACCGAAAATGAACTGAAAACCGGAAAAACCGAAATTTTGGCCGGAATGAAATCCGGAACTCAACCGAAAATAAAAACAGTTTTTTTCCGGCTCAAGCATACCAATTAAAACGATCTTTTTTTTCTTTTTTTTTGATCTTCTCGTTACTCCCTTACCCCGGAAATGCGACAACAATAGGTACTTTAGTTACCCTCGCAAAATCAGTTTTTCCCCAAATATTTCTCTAAAGACTCAATATTTTTTAGTGGTTTAAAAATTGTTTGATATAGATACGCTAACGCCATTAAAACGTGTAAGATGCGTTTTACCCCTAATGGGGGTTGAAGTTATACAGGGTTATTCACGTACAACGGAAGGTTTTTTATAGCAACTCCCATTATTTGGCGAGCGATTCAAAAAAAATTAATGATCTTGACGGAACTACCTGGAGATGGTTTTAGCAAAATTAGAACTTCGTAGCTCAAGTAGATCAAAAAATGCTCGTTTTGGACAGGGTCGCGATTTTTTTAAAACGAACTAAACACGCAAAACGACTAACAACGAAACATTCCCAGGTGTCCTCTCTGATTTTAGTGAAATTGGGATATGTTACTCTGTTAAAATCTAAGGGATGCATGTTTTTTTATCGGCGGGGGTGACATCACTGCTCAAAGTTTGGGGTCTACGAGGGTACTTTTCAAGTTTCACATACTTGCAGTTGGAATAATCATGTGGGACAAACGGCGTTATTTTCAGGATAAAAAATGATAAAGAGAGGTTTTTGTTGCACTGTAAAATATTAATTGGGGCGGGAGTTATAGGGGATGAAATTGACAAAATTGCTACAAAACGAAAACTATACATTGCATTTTGGCGAAACGAATGTCGGTTGAAAGAGAATGAAAAAGTGGGAGATACCTTTTTTGAATTTTTCTGAAAAACTATGATTAAGGGGTGAACATCCCCCAAGCAAGTCTACAATGATCAGGATGAAAATTTCGACAAATTCTTTCTCTTTTTTGTTTTAATTTATAAAGAGAGGATTTTTCTGAATTCAGTTACCCTTGCAAAATGAGTTTTTTCCCCCCAAATATGTCTCTAAAGGCTCAATATTTTTTAGTGGTTGAAGAACTATTTGATATAGATTCGCTAACGTCATTAAAACGCGTTTTACCCCTTAAATGGGGGTTGAAGTTTTAGAAGATTATACAGGATTATTTACGTACGACGGGAGGTTTTTTATAGCAACTCCCACTATTTGATGAGCGATTTAAAAATAATTTAAGGATCTTTAGGGAACTACCAAGAGATGGTTTTAGCAAAACTAGAACCTCGTAGCATTCCTTGAAGTAGATCAAGGAAAGCTTATTTGAACAGGGTCGCGATTTTTAAAAATGAGCTAAACACGCAAAACGACTACGAATGATTCGTAGATTTTTTTCGTTTTCCCTCATTACATTCTAGAAAAAAAATGCGAAACTGTTTCTCCCGTTCCACAATAATATGGAGAAAAACGAAACAAATTTAACATATACCGGGTGAGTCACCTAAAATGAAAATGTCCTATGGCAACTCCCATTATTTGGCGAGCGGATCGAAAAATATTTCATGAATTTATAAAAGGATCCCTAGAGAACGCCTTAGCAAAATTAGAACATCGTAGCTTATTTGGAAGTTGCTCAATAAACGCTCGTTTCTAACGATGTTGCGATTTTCACAAACAAACTAAGCACGCAGAACGACTTAAAATGACTCGAGGATCCTGCCAACATTATTTTTTCTAGTTTTTTCTCCATTTTATTCTAGAACAGGTGAGAAAAACGAAAAAAATCAATGTTGGGAGGGTCGTCGAGTCTTAGTCATTTTAGGTACTTAGCTCGCTTTTGAAAATCGCAGCCTTGTTCAAAACGAGCGTGTTTTGACCAACTTCCAAAGGAGCTACAAGGTTCAAATTTCGCTAAAATATTCTCTAAGGACTCTCTTATAAATATTTTTCGAATTACTCGACTAATAATGAGAGTTGCCTAAGATGTGAATAACCCTGTATGAATTTTTTTGCGATTTTCTACCACATGGTAAAACATATCATCATGAAAATTCTTCTTCTAGTAGAAAATTACTTAATAAAAGTCATCTATTTGAGAGTTTTTCTGTATTTAAAATAGTTACTCTAGAAATAGCTCTTAGAATTGGACGTTTTAGGGTGAAATTTAGAAATATGTAAATTAATAATTTGAAACTGTACCGAAAACCGAAAAAAACGTTATTTTTGCAGGAATTGCAACCGAAACCAGAATAATAATTCGAAGCCCTGAATGAAATAATTAAACGAAACTTACAGTAAGTGGATCATCAGTATTTATAACACTTAAAGCAGTATTTGCTAGATTTATAGCACAATCCGATGCTTTATGTAATTCAAATAAATTAATAACTTTAATACAATATGTTATATACGCTTTAACTGAATCGTCATCATCGATACTTGTCGATATTCGTTGTATTAAAAATTGATCTGTAGAAACACCTTTTGCAGCATTTTTAAACAATTCTAAAGCTTTATAATGTTCACCAGTTGTTAATAATGATGTAGCCAATAAGAAATCATCTAAAAAATAAAGAATTATTTAAAAATTCTTATAATTTAATTAAATTATTACAAGTAGCACTATTCCATTCACACCAATTACTTAAAAGTCGTACAAATTGTTGTAACCATAAATGTTGGCCACAACTTAATAACCATTCAGCTAATATTGGACCACCACTAATTGGCCAACTTTAAAATTAAAATCAAAATTAAAGAAAATATCAAATGGAATTTAACTAAATAAAATAAAATATAAAAGGATACATTATATAGAAAACACTATTTAAATATGGTAAAAGTGATAGATGCCAACATGATAAACTGTCCTTTGTATGTTTACTATGTGAAAATAATTGTCTAGCTTCATAGCCACCGGTTGAACCGATAAATAATTCCAATAATGATACACAATTCACGTGATTTATACGGAAATTAAAAACAGGATTTAGTTTCAATGATGATAATCGTAACATTGCTGATTCCCTAAAATTTATTAAATTTTCAATTAATAATTCAATAATTATTAACGATGATAATTACGTTGGTAGATTTGTAAGGACTGGTAGATTCGATAGCCATAAGCTAACAAAATTTGCTTGTATTAAAATTGAAATCTCTGGTATGCAAACTAATTTAATTGTTTGTGCAATATTTGTATCAAATTCATCACGTTCTAATATAATATTACTAATTAATAATAAATTACGACAAATTACGAAACGTGTTTGAATTTGTTGACGTAAACAGCCATTGATTAACGCAATACCCAAATTCGATGTAAATATATTGTGGATTGTTGGTGCTGTTGTTATTTCTGATGTTGTTTCTAATTGATTATTGATTAAGAATTGTTGTTGATTATCAACACGTAATAATTCCAATATTTTATGTATTGCCTGGTATAAATCGTTACAATGTGATAACATCTCTGCCACATGGTCTGTAAACTGTAATAAAAAGTAATTATTAAAATTTGATTTTTTTGTTAATTTCAAGAATCAATACAGTAAACTGCAGTGGAATTATTAATTAAGAAATATTAAGCCTTATCAGCGCTAAACAAGAAAAGTTTGGATCTTGGGTGTTGGCCACGACCTTTGGTTTAGCACACCACTGCTCTAACCAACTGAGCTACCAGGCTCCCCCCGAATCTTTGTTGTAATTTTTTATATTTAATCCGACAGAATTTTGCCGCACAATGTATGAAGTGTTTACGTTTATACTGTTTAGATAAATGTTAAACAAATGATTTGTAAACTGCGATGGAATTATTAATTAGGGAGAAGACTGGTAGCTTAGTTGATCAGAGCAGTGGTGCGCTAAACCAAAGGTCTTGGACACCTATCCCACCCAAGATCCAAGCTTTTCTTGTTTAACGGTGATAAGGCTTAATATTTCTTAATTAATAATCATTATAGCTATGTGGGAGTCAGGTCGATTCTGTGTGCGAAAATGCCAATTTTTAATCTTTTTTTCTGAGACATCAAAAGTCGTAAACCAGCGTTGGAACGGCCATTTCACGGTGCTTCCGACGCAGTTTTTCGTTTTGGAAAATTTTGATGAAATTCTGAGCAATGAGGAAAATTGGAAACACGTTCTTTTTTGTTAATTTTTCTCTAAAACGAGCTGAAACCTAGCCAAAATATTATCTATTCCCCACTTTTTGTCAGGAAATATATAGCAAATTGAAAGCGCTTTCTAAATTTTCAAGAAATTTTCCGATCGGTCTGCTAGTTTTCCGGAAAAGCAATGAAAACCCCAAGATTTTATGAATTACACAGTTTCTACAATTTTAAAGATAAAATATTGAACAAGCCTCTTTTTCAAAGCTTATTTATACGCGGGGGGCAGAGGATTTCCGAAAAATCAAATTTCGCTAAATCTAAAAAGTTATGAAAATTTTTTCTAACATTTCAGTGGTGTTGAGGGGCTATTCAGGATAATTATTTCACATTAAGATTTCCACCAGTTTGTAGAGCATTTTCTTAACTTCCCCAAAATGCTATTCTCGATGAAAAAAGATCCGTTTTGAAGGTAGGTATATCGTGTTTAGCTAAGATAGTCGACTTAATGCAATATGTGTTGTCTATCTTACTACATGTGAAATCGTATAAACTAATATACAATGAAGGTATTTCAAGTCTTTACAATTTACATTTAATTTCAGGGCCGGTAAAACGTTATAAAAGGGGAAAAAGCGCTCCTTATTGCGAAACTAAAGATAGGTGTTGTAGTAATTTTACTTCATCTTCCTTTCTGCCTTTCTGTATGTACGTAATCGAAATTCCTTTACAGTAGAAACGAAAAACTATGAATATCCAACCAAAAGAAAAACACTGCAGACGTAGTTCAAAAAAGTTAAAAAATGTTCAAATTATACACCATATTTTTTTTTAAATGTGGTCAATTCTTATGAAACGCCTATTATTTGGCGAGCAATCCGAAAAATATCTCAAGAATTTGTAATGAAGGGGGCTGGAGAATATTTTAATAAAATTAGAACCTCGAAGCTCATTTCGAAATTGGATAAAAAACGCTCGTTTCTGACATTATCGCGATTGTTAAAAATTATTCAAAGACGTTAAACGACTTAAAATGATCCGAGGATCCTCCCAACATTGATTTTTTTCATTTTTCTCCATTTTACTCTGGAACAGGTGGAAATATTTCGCATTTTCTCTAGAATCTAATGGAGAAAAACAAAAAAAATCACTGTTAGGAGGGTCTACGAGTTATTCTTGCGATATTGTCCAAAAACGACCAACTTCAAAATAAGCTACGAGGTTCCAATCTTGCTAAATTGGTCTCCTGACCCTCCCCTACAAATTCTTAAAATATTTGCCGAATCGCTCGCCAACTAATAGGATTTTTATAAGAATTGTCCCCATTTAAAAAAAAAGACCCTGTAGTTTACTGTATTGTTTAATTTGATACCTCATTATCCATTTCATTTTGAATCTTCTGTAATAATGCCGACATAATAATATCAGGTGATCTCAACATTGACAATTCTTTCTCAAATGTATAACCAAATATTTCACTAATTTGTTGATTCAAATAATCAATAACTTGAAATAATGTTAGAACATCATCTGTAACATCAATATCTAAAAATAATAATTATTAATAACAGTGATAAATACAAGGTGTACAACGATATTTCACCTTATAGCTACGTAGTGTCGTAGCTTAGTTCGGCCACTTGTAAAATACATTAACAAATGTCAAATGTAATAAAGTATGAATCAAGTTACGACACTGCGAGCTGAAATATTGTTGTACACACTGTAAGATGTTTAGAATATCTTACTATCACTCAATAGATTTGTTATTTGATCTTTAAAAACACAATCAATATTATATAAAATATGTTCGAAAATATCTAATGGTCTTAAGAAGGATATCATTGATTTTTTTAAAAATACAGCACCAGATGAATATGGTAATAATAGTAAACCTAACGGTTTTAAACCGTGTATATGATATTGTACACAACATGAATAGAAACGTTGCCAACAATAATTCGCACATTCTATATAATCTTCATCATTAACAATTGTCTCTTTTAATTCATTCTGTATTTCACTATCAACAGCCATACAGATTTGTTGTTTTAACAACATTGTTGATAGATTTAAATCACTGATTATCGTCGATTTTTTATAAATCTACAATTATAGAAAAACATAGATAAATGTACAGGGTGGCTTATTTTCGATAGTAGTTACGGATATCTCATATCACATTCTCGTGCTACTTTTCAATACTAATCAGAGAGTGTAATTAGATTTTTGTTGTGTTGTTTTGTTTTCAAGTTATTCAACTTTTTCCATTTTTTCACTCTTTTGAAGATGCCCTAGAAGAAAATTTCTGATTGTCTTTAGTTTTTGATGTAGATTTTATCTATTTTATTCAATTTTGAATATGTTTTAGCGTGCTTGAGATACTTTTTTTTTAAATAGAAGCATATTCAAATTTTTAGCCCATTAAACAGCATAGTTTCTTCTGATTACAAATATACAGGGAGTTAAAAGTGGTCAATTGTTACGAAACTCCTATTAGTTAACAAAATTAGAACCTTGTAGTTCATTTGGAAGTTGGTCAAAAAACGCGTGTTTCTGAGAAAGTCACAAGCCCATAAAACGACTATGAAATATTCGTACACCCTCCCCTCAGTGTTTTTTTCTTTTTCCTTCATTTTATTCTGGAACAGGTGGAAAAGTTTCGCATTTTCTCTAGAATGCAATGAAGAAAAACGAAAAAAATCACTGTTGGAAAAATTTACATTTTTAGTCGTTTTGCGTGCTTGTCCAAAACAATCTTTTTTTGACCAACTTTTAAATAAGCTAGGTTCTAATTTTGCTAAAAGCGTGTCCAGGGCCCTCCCTACAAATCCTTGAAATATTTTTCGCTCACCGGTTAGTAGGAGCTTCATAAGAATTGACCACTTTCTTTATAAAAAAAAAAAAAACTGTATATACAGAGATGAAAATCTAAATGTATATACACGATTCGTGCGAAACTCCTATTAGTTGGCGAGCGATTCGAAAAATATTTCAAGGGTTTATAGAAGGGTGACTAGAGATCATTTTAGCAAAATTAGAGCCTTGTAGTTCATTTGAAAGTTCGTCACAAAACACACGTTTTTAATAAGGTCATGATTTTGAAAAACGAGATAAAAGAGACTAAGAATGAATCGATGACCCTCCCAACATCGATTTTGTTCGTTTTTCTTCATTGCATCCCAGAAAAAATGCAAAACATTTTCACCCGTTCCGGAATAAAATGTAGAAAAACAAAAAGAATCAATGTGAA
>JAZBGW010001100.1:0-17697 GCA_037464815.1 Mylabris variabilis
AAATAGGTGGCAGCATGTCCTTAGCAATATTTTTCCGATTACAAATCTCCTATAAGACTGACACTTCTATATATGTATTATTCACTCAATGGTATAATTTAGGACAGAATTTAGGTAATAATTATTGCAATAATTTGAGCACAAAGAAAAAATGAGTAATCTTGATTTGACTTGTTAATGCAAGAAAAAAAATTAAGACATCAATTTTGTATCAATTGTAATTACAAATTACAAATTTCAACTATAACTTCACCAATTTTAAATTTTAATTATTTTGTTCAGATTACAGAGTTCTGTATTTAGCGCCATCTGATTATGATGTAACTAGTTTGTGACGTAAAAAAGTGAAGTTAGTGGTCTATGTTGTCTATGATTTCGGTGTTTACAAATTTAAACAATATTTCTGTTTTTAACAATTAAAAAGATTGTTTTTAAATAGGATTTTTCAGTTTAATAAATTGTGTTTTATATTAAAACACATTTTATTTTAGTTCTATTTATTAAAAAACTCAATTTCTGAATCAACAAAAATTTGAGGTTATGTAGCAAAGTTGTTTTTTGGGGTGTTTTTTTGGAAATAATATCACAATATTTTCAAATTAAAAGATAATTTTTGGCCTAATCAACGTCGATACGTATGAATAAAAATGGAACGTGAACAATGTGATAATAACGAACCGTTAAATAAAAATAAAAGACGTTGTTCTCCACGTTTAAACAATGATTCGTGCCAAATAATGGTAAATTTGTTTCTTCTTTATAAATTACACAAATTGGAAATTAATTTTTTAGGTGAATAATTCTGAGCATCTTCTAAATGTTCTTCATACATTATATCATAATAAATTGATGTCAGATGTGTGTTTAGTTGTTGGTAATCGAGAACATTATGCACATCGATTAATATTGTGTGCTTCTAGTGATGTCTTTCAAGTATACTACAATTATTAAACTAATTAATAATTTAATTGATTTCTGTTTAATTTAAGGCAATGTTAATGCATCCAGAATGGTCTGAATGGCATGAGAGTCGTGTTGAATTACAAGAATTATTACCGGAATGCGAGAAAGTTTTCCATCAATTCTTAGAATATTTCTATACAGGAAAAATATTAATAACACATACAAATGTTATGCCAATATTAGCATTAGCTGATAAATATATTGTTAAAGGTTTATCACGTCTATGTGTTGAATATATGTGTAAACATGTACCGCATGCAGCATTTCATAATCAATTATTTTTATGGTTACAATATTCAATACCATGTGGACATGATGATATTGCTATTAAATGTGAAAATTATATTAAATGGAATTTAGAATCGGTTGCAAATACACCAGATTTTACAAATATTGATAGTGAAATGTTTGCAAAAATCTTACAACAAAATGATGTTGTTGTTTATAATGAAATGGTATTATATAATTGTGTTGTTAGATGGTTGGATTTACAAAAATTGAAATTATTAGAAACCAACAATAATAATTGTAATATTATTGATGAATCATTTAAAGAATTAGTTGAGAATATTATGAAATTTATACGTTTTCCAATGATGACACCACATGAATTAGCCCAATTATTATTATCACCATTAGTTAAACAATATAAAGATTTCTTTGTTGATCGTATGGCAATTGGTATGATTTATCATTCTGGTAAATCAGAACAAATCCAAACGATAAGTTCAACGAAAATTGGCCGTTTATTATTCACACCACGTTTATATACATCTGATACATATAGTGCTGTTTTATTAATTGAAAATTTCAATAATTTACCAAGTTATCATACAAGTACATTTCTATTTTCATCACATATGTCAACTGCTGATTGTGATTCAGATCAAATTACAGATTGGGTTGTTGATTTATATCCAAAAGGTGTATGGTTTCGGAAATGTTCATTAATTGTTTGGCAAGGTACATTAGAAGTACCAGAAGAGATAATAACAACTGTACGTTTATCATTAACATGTCGACAATTATTAAATCATACAATACGTGTTAAAGTAACTGTATTAATTTATGGTATACAAGGTGGTATTGAACATGTTATGGAAGTACGTGAAAAAATACATCAATTTAATTCAGATGATCGTGTAATGAATATTGATAATTTAATACCATTTCATGAATTAAATCCAACTGTTTCTACACATAGTTATCAAAGCCCATATTTAATTGGACAAAATCGTGATGAATTAAAATTAAATATTGTTATAACATTATTAAATAATCATAATTATGATTGATTATTAAAATATAAAAAAACAAAACAATTGGTATGAATGTTTTGTTTCAATTTTTCTAGTAATACAAATCAAAGTTACCATAACAATTGATCAGAATTATTATATCGATTAAAGAAAGCCACGATTTGAGAACGTATAACGTAACTAGACTAAAATCTGACTTTAAACAACTAAGGT
Organism: Mylabris variabilis; assembly: GCA_037464815.1. Classification (NCBI taxonomy): domain Eukaryota; kingdom Metazoa; phylum Arthropoda; class Insecta; order Coleoptera; family Meloidae; genus Mylabris; species Mylabris variabilis. The sequence continues at coordinate 2,436 of JAZBGW010001100.1, forward strand.
GTTTACAATCACAATTAATTTGATCAACTTTTATAACGTACTATCGTAACTTGATTCACACTCGATGTTGATGTATTTTTCAAGTGGCCGAATCTAGCTACGATACGATAGCCAACTGCGAGAGCAGCAGCCTTTACAATTAGCCTAAGAGAAACGACGTACGTTTTCTACCTCATCGCGTACTTTGATTGAAAATTATTCAATTTTAAAGATTGCAACAAAACAATCAACCTTACTTAATTGTAAAAAATTCATGAAATCAGTAAGAAATTACTCAATTTAATGTTTGGTTTCGATTTTTCGAAATAATTAAATTCAACTTACCAATATTGTAATTATTTTATTCCAAACCATATTTTTGATTTATAATTTGTAAAATTTCAACAAAAACCAACGAGGAACTTAGCGAAAAAAAACACAAAAGACTTGATTAGTGTTTTGTTTGATATTTTCGCCCAATCAAAATGCAAGTACTATAACAAATGCCTACTTGCCTACTATGATTCTATTTTGTTTAAAAATATACCACGGTATTCTAGTTCGCAGTTGGCTGTGTCGTTCTTACGCAATATCGTAACTTGATTCACATTTAACATTTGTTAATGTATTTTTCAAGTAGCCGAATCAAGTTACGATACTACGTAACTAAAAGCACAGCCAACTACGAGATGAAATATCGTGGTATATCCGATATAATTATTGATTATTAACGTGTTCTAATTTAATTAAATTTTTACAAATTCAGTCTTAAAACTGAAACAAAACATAATCGATGAAGTATACATTATTTTCGTTTAGAATTCTCATGATTTTCTTAAAAAAAAAATAATAAATTTAATGAACCTTCCAAGCCTCCTCAAAAGCTGAACACAATTTCGTACATGTTAGTGCAGCCGATAATGGATAATTACTAATTGATATTGTTTCTTCAATATAATCAACATTAATACTACCTCTAGCCATTGCTCCAACAACAATAACAATCGGTTCTTCACCATTTGGTACTAATTCATTACATTGAATAATTTTATTCGAACTAAACGAGGTACCATATTTTTTTACACCAACGGGCAGATGTTCTGTTACCGGATTTTTAATGATTTTCAATAATTTTGGACCATTTTCAGCTCTTATTGAGTATTTATGTAGTAATTGAACTGTAATCAAATATAATTTAATTAAAAAAAAACACGATGAGGATATGAAATTAAAACGAACCCATTAATCCAGCGAATCGTTTAAACGTTCTCGGTATACGCGTCTGTGGATGGATTTCTATTAAAACATTATTCGCTGTATGTACGTAGACTTGTAATAAACCAGCTCGATTTAATGGACTATCCATTAACATTAAAAGACATTGGTGGACAATATCAGGACGACAAAGACCCGGTTGACGATTCTCACGTTTCAATATGTTGGAATGATCGTCACAATTCAATAATTCAAATTTATTTCCAACCTAATTCGTTAATCAATTATTAACTCTATAAAATTGTTATGATTAAAAATATTATAATACCTTAACAGTCTCAAGTTGGGCATCTTCTAAAATTATAATCAAACGTTTCTCTTGATTCTTTAAATGACCAGTTTGGAAATGTTTCGGTGCTGGATCGTACTCGAATTCATCATTTTTATCGACTGGTTTCCGCTTTTTACCCATTTTTTTAACAATAGAAATAAAATACACCACACCACGTTTGCATAAAATTTTAGGTTATGTTATGTAGTTTGAGGTTATGTGAGCTCACTCGCCTAATTGTAGCACTACAATTTTAATAATAATCAAAAATTATCAAATAGTTTCTTTCTTAACAGATTTATTAATTTCGGTTTATATATCTAAAATCTAAATATTTAAATGTATGGTATTATTAAAATTACACAATTTATATTTACTCAAGTGATAAATGAACACACCTGGCAACAATGTTAAGCGATCTAATTGTAGCTCGATTGGTTAATTGTAAAACGAAAAAAATCCACTTCAATATCTACTGATTTCTTTTTATGAAATTTATATGTTGACGGTAAATCGTAATGTAATTCAGCTAATACTTCAGCAGTACAATTAAAATTTTCAGCAATTTTCATAATATAAGATCTTGTTGATGTTTTATGTAATGAATAAACCGTATTTGTTGTTAGACGTAGTGCAGTTTGTAAAAATTTCATATCAACACCTGAATTATTCTTAGTACCAAAAGGTGGATTCATTATGATTGTATCAAATTTACGATTAAAATCTGTTGATACACCATTAATAATATCACATTGTATTAAATCGATATTATTCAATTCATAATTTGTAATGTTTTCTTGACAAATATCAAGTGCATCATTATCAATTTCAAAACCAATAATATGAACAGCATCAAGAATTGATGCGCCTATTGTTAGAGCACCACAACCACAACCTAAATCGGCAACAATTCGACCAGTTATATCACCATATTGTGACTAAAACACACACACAAAAAAGACAAATTTAATTTAATTATCACGGATTTTGGACGAATTTGCATCACCTGAATGGTGTATAACATATGTGAACTCAAATGTGGTGGTGTTACGTATTGTTCTAAAATAATCTTCGGTTTTTCAAACGTTGATATTGCTTGTAAATGTTGTTGTAAATGTTTTAATTTCATACACGGCCACATTATTATTATTATTATTATTATTTAACTTGTTTCTAGTTGATTAATTTATTATTTTCGAAACGCGGTAATACTGGTAATATCATATTACCAAATGATGAATCTTGTGCTATAAAATAACCAGTCGATTGTTGATTTGCTGTTTTTAAAGCTTGCCGTTGTACAGAATTTATCGAATCTGTTGTTTGTTCATTTGGTAGAATTGTTGATGTTGTTAATGATGATGTTGTCGTTGTTGTTGTTGTAACAGCAACACCACCAACAGCAGCAATAGATGATGATATTGTTGATGTTGTATTTAATGTTGATGCAACTACACCTTGTTTTAATAATAATTGTTTCTTCAATTGAAGATCTTCGAGAATTTGTTTACGATTTGCCAACTCTTTAAACAATCAAAATTATAGAATTAAATAATAATTGAATTAAATTAGAACAAATACCTCTTTGAGCGTTAGGCTGTGGAAATGCCATTAATTAGAATTATTCAAAAAAACATTCCAATTATAGAACAAAAATCAAAATGCGATTAAAAATTATAGGTTATAAAGTGAAAATAACACTTATACCAACCTTATAAACATAAACAACTAGCAAATTTTGAATATTAAGGTTAGCATTTTATTTAATCATAAAATTTAACAAAGTTAATGTGATTTTCTCGCTATTATCAATATTATTCAAATATTATACAATTATAACAAATTTGCAATAATATTAGACGATTTTACAAACCAACATCAGAACGACAAAACCACTATAAACAACAAATAAAGATTCAGTAATTTGGTGATTTTATTCGCTTGTAGTTGTACAACATGATTATAACCTATAAATTTTAACGTTTTGTTTAAACCGAGTATAAATAAAAATGTTTTCAAAATTGTAAGAAAATTATTAATAAAAAATATGAAATCTAATTTACAATCAATAAAATCAACAAATTCGAAATTAAAGAAACCAATGAAAGACCGTGATAAACGTAAATCACCAGGTAATTCAGAGATAACAAGCCACAATGAGAAAGGATCTCCAACTAAAGTATTGATTGTTAATTCAAATTAATTACTTAATTAATTGTAATAATTTAAGGAATCTGGTAGTCGATTATATGCCGGTATTGATGGTGAATCATTAGCTATCTATGCTGAACAAACAGCATTCGAACATTTATCCGATGAAATATCGAATACATTAACTGAAGATATTAATTATAAACTACGTTATATTATTAATGTTTGTTGTTACCTTCTCCATTTCATATTAATTGATAATTTTTATTTAATTTATAGGATGCTCTAATTAAGGCTCGTTTAAGTGGTAGAAATGCAATCAGTTCAGATGATCTAGAGGAGACTTTCGAGAATTTAAATATCGATCGTGTTTATGGTGCTCTATCGAATCCTGAATGGATACCGTTCGGTTATCAGAATTTATTCTTTTTAAACGTATTTATTATAATTACATCGTTTACGTTATTGTTACGTTTACTTGTTTTCAGGATAGAGAAGTAAATCTTGTTGAAATTGCTGAAAATGAGAATGTTTATCAACAATCGGGCGATACAATAATCACACGGACTTGGCTACCGGAACAACAAAATTTAAATAAATTAACAAATTATTTTAAAACAATGTGCGAAACTGTAATATCAAACGATATAGAATTACGTCGGTTTGCTTTAAAGAATATAAGTGAGAATCGATATATCGGTCCGATAATTGAATGGTTCTATAAATTCAGTTATATTCTATTATCGAAAGATATAACTTATGATAATTTAACAATATATGCTTTAGATTTAATTAATACATTAGAGAATAGTTTAATGTGTCGTATAAATATTGATGAGAATTTTTTAAAATTATTAATACGTTTATTATTGCAAAGATTATTGAAATCGACAATTGAGAGAGAGATATTGAAACCGATGTGTTTAACATTAAAGATTCTATGTTATCGTATACCATTACGTGAATTTGTTCTAATGAAAATCCAACAAAAATTCATAGAAATCTACAACACACACTCATTGCCAATTCTAACGATTTGTAATAATTTCGATATAGATGCTATAAGTTTAATATTTCTACCAAATATGAATCTATTTCTAACTAAAATCGTACAGGAGAAAGATCCAATTTTAATCGATTCCATATTGGTTCGTATCTTTAATTAATTAGGAATAATTTGATAATTTAAATTGTTACAGGAACTTTATAATATTATGTGGAAAACGCACATTATTGATTCAATGGTTTACAACAATTTCTACGAAATCTTCGGCGATTCGCTGATTGTATTCCAACGAAACCACCACGAAACTGCAACGCCAGCCAGAAAAGATTTCAATTTTGTTAAAATCAAAGTGATGTTATCGAAATTGCGTCGACGGATCTCGTATGATTCTCAAAAGAAATCGGAGAGAAGTCCAATAAAAATCGAGCAAGTTTTCGAAATGCCCCAAGATGGAACTAAATTGTACACAAAATTACAACAACAATCGTCAATTAAGATGAATAATTCGATAAAACAGGATCTAATTATCGGTAAAACTAGCCTATTATTACCAATATTAAAACAGAAGAATTCTACATCGTTAAGATATTGTGATCATTCGTTAATTTCTTATAATCTTTAATTAAATATTTTTACGATTGTACGGTTGATAAATTTGTAATTTCATCCAAAAGTTCTAGAATTAATTCCAAAAATTTAAACAATTATTATTTCTATAACTACATTAATTACCTGTAAATTGATTATCAATATTCTCGATTCTTCTACTACGATTATTAATGAAACTCAATTGTCTTAGATGTTTCATTGATAATTCATGATTATCATTAGATTTCCTTATAATTCGATTAATTTCAATTGTTGAACGATATAAAATACTTCTTTGTTCTAGAATTTGTTTACCACGATCGAAATGGATTTCCTGTTGATTGTTTCTCGAAATTCTCCAATAATTCTATAATTAAAACGAAAATTATTATAAAATTAATTTAAATCGAATAGAAATCTAACCAGGTCTATTTTCTTTCGTAGAATCATCAATGAAACAATACCATAATCGTTTTATCAATATTACAAGGATTTTACAACGTTTCAAGACTCTTAAACTATCATTAATAGTGTTTGTTTTTAATAAAACGGTAGCTTTCCGAATTTCATTCACAACTTGAAACAAAAACTAAATTACTGATAATGAATGGTAGGCTTATAAATATTTGATACTTTTCTCGAAATCTCCGTATTTAACATCGATTTTTTCTATTTCAATTTGATTGAATTCTTGTCGTGCTTGATTTAGGAAATCTTTTAAAACACTAGCAATATCAATCAAGTTGTTAACATCGATGATTGCTAACAATTCTCCATTTTTTGTTGATTTTGTTAGATTATCAACAATTTCTTTAGATTCTTCATAAATTATCTAAAATTACAATTTTTATTAAAAATGAAGAATATTGAAAATATTGGTAATAAACTTGACAAAATGCGAACGGATCAATTATTAAATAAATCAAATGTTGTAAAGATCTAGCTTGATTGATCCAATGATTTTTTAAAATTCGTGCAAAATAAACATTTTGTTGTCGTTTATCTAATAATACAGCATTAAATGAAGGCACTAATTCACTTTCTAATGCTTCTAAACTTGCCAAACAACTACGTATTTTAATCCCACCTAAAATCAACACAAAAATAATCTTAATTGTTAATTTTACTTAAAAATATTTACGTAAAGTATCATTGGAACAGGAGACAGCAAAGAGGCCAATTTGCATAATTCTATCGACGTGTAAATCGAAATCGGCAACGAAATTGTCGAAATCATCACGATTTCTCGATAATTCTCCTTTATTATCTTGACTCAAACAATAATTATCGATTATCTCTAATGGTTTTGTGAATTGTTTAAACGTATTCAAACACAATTTCAAAACTGCCGTATTAACATTCCGTTCTAAACCACACAATTTATTACAACAAACATCAATGAATAGATCTACAACCGATGGATCCGAATCGATTTTCTCCAATTCTTCCGTTAATGAATTCAACGATTCCAACACCTAAAATTCAAATTATTGTTTAAGTAATTCATAATTAATTAAAATAAAATGATAACAATTTGACAACCGGCTCGGATAATTTTACAATCTTGTTCCAATGAAATTTGTGCAATTGACATAGCATGACTTAAAACTTCTTCGAATAAATCACGTGTCTCTTTCAATAAATTAATTGTTTGTTGATTATTATCAATAATATCGATACGATTGATTGTATTTAAAGCATCATCCATCCATTTAACGAAATTTCCGGAAGGATTCGTGTATATTGTTTGATTCAAAATTGTTGATTGTAATGAATCGAAACAATAGAGAATTTGTTGTTTTACACAACGTCGTGCCTCCTACAATATAAATCATTATTAATTATAACAATTAAAGTGATTAAACAACGTAATTACGTGTAAGATTAATTTGATATTCTCTTCTTGTATAAAGGTACACCTTAACAAATTTAGGCATGTTATCAACTGTGTTAAATATAAAACGATCGAATTTCTTGTTGATTTATTGAATTTGTCTTGATTCTCTTGATTTAATCTACCAACTGTATTGATGATATCGATGAAATTTCGGCAAAGATCCTGGAAAATCACACAAAAATACAGTTTTCTCGACAAATTATTAATGATAAAAAATTACCTGAAACCACTTTAGAATTATTGTCTTCTCAACAGGTATATTCGTTAAACTTTCAATAAATCTACGACACGACTCTAGACAATTTTTAAATTCCATTATTTTTGCAAATTTTCAAACAAAACTTGACAAAAATTGTCGTTGATTTGAAAATGTTTATTCAGTTGTATTAAGTTGGTATACCTGTCGGTAAGCTAGCGCTATCTATCATTTATTGCCAAGACTACATAATTTTCGGATTATTTATAATTATTTTTTAATAATTGTTACTTATTCGATAAGATTTGCCTTTTTAAAAGTGATATAAATCATCTATTATTGGAATTTTATCTGTTAATTATCTTTAAGTTTATAATTTATTGAAGAACACGATCACAACGTTGTCAAATGTACTATAATTTTACAGAATTTTGTATTATCAAAATTCAAAATTTATAATTATCAGTAATGTAGTGTATTGGTTGCAAATTTATCGATCAAATTTGCGATAATTAATTGAAAGCATTTCAAATTATTTAAATTATCGACTGTTTTTTATTATTTCTATCAAGATAACGAGGCATCATAGCGTGCGTTAAATAACGGTCGTGATCTTGATCAGTGCTTGCAATCTTACAAAATTAAAATCGCCATTTATTTGACATTTGTCGTTTGTTTTTGTTAATGGCGATTGAGAATTGTGAAAATATTTTGATTTTAAAGAAAAATGGCATTAGCTGATCAAGAACAACAACAAACTGATAAGAAATCATCATCAACTGATAATAATCAACGTAATGATAAGAAAGAGAAGCAATATACGAAAGTAATAATCCGTCGTCTGCCACCAACAATGGACCAGGAAACGTTTCTAAATCAAATCTCTCCAGTACCAAATTATGATTATTTCTATATGGTGAAAGGTGATGGTAGTTTAGGGGAGAATTCATTCAGTCGTGCTTATATAAATTTCACAAATCAACAGGATATTTACGATTTCAAAGAGAGATTCGATAATTATGTATTTTTAGATAGTGCCGGCCATGAATATCCGGCTGTTGTTGAATATGCACCATTTCAAAAGATACCAAAACGTCGCCACCACCACCACCACCACCACCATCAACAAAAACGTATCGATCCAAAATGTAATACGATCGAACAAGATTCGTATTATTTAGAATTTGTTGAAATGATTAATAAATTAGCAGAGAATGATGGTACAAGTGGTGAGAAATTGGAATATTCTTATACGATAAATGAGAATAAAAATGATGAACCGACAACTACACCATTGTTGGAGTTTTTAAAGAAGAAACATCACGAACGTATGCGTATAAGGGAGGAGCGACGTGAAGAACGTAAACGTAGAGAATACGAACGGAAGAAATATCGTGAAGAAGAACAACAACAACAAGAACAACAAAGGAATACAAGAAAGAAACGATACGATGATGAGAAATCACCAAACAAAGTCAAATATGTTGAACATAACGATGATGATGTTGATGAATATAAAAATAAGAAAATTGATGAGAATCAAAGTGATACAAAACAACAACAACAACAACAACAGAAAGTTGATGAGAATACAAATAATGAAAAATACGAAAGAACAACTGTTTTCTATAAAAGTCGTGATAAGAAATATGAAGATAAAAAGAGAGATATGAAGAATCGTTATCCAAAGAAAGATTATGTTGATAAACGTGAATTTAAGAGTAGTAATAGACGTGATGATTATAATCGGGATTATAATCGATCTAAATATGATGATTATAATAAGAATAAAGATGATTTTAAAGCGTCTCAACAACACTATCAACAACAACAACAGAAAAAAGTGAAGAAATATAGCGAAAAACGCGAAGAACGTAAAATGGAAGCTTTAAAGAAATTAGAATTGGAAAAACAGGATCAAATTGGTGATAATTCAAAGTTAATAAATCGTGAAATTGATGATGATAAACCAAGTAGTTCAAATGAAATAAAACAAGAACAAAAACGCAATGATAATATTGATAAAAATGATAAAGAATTGAAGATTGATGAGAAGATTAATAAAGAGATGAATGAGGCACAACAGACACAGAAACGGATTAGAAATAAAGATAGACCATCGATTGCTATCTATAGACCTGGTATGTTATCAAAAAGGAAACAAGTCGAACAGGATGTTGATATTAAAGATAATAAAAAAGAATAAAGATTCATTTAAATTTAATTTTGTAATATTTCAATTCAATCAATTCGAATGATCCTATCCTGTTCTTAAATGTTTCCCCCTTTTAAATACCATTTTTCTAGCCCCTTAAATAAGAATTGAGAGGAAATCGTTGTGGATAATAGCGCGTGCGTTACAATAATGAAAACCGTACGTTTTCCTTTTTATCAACATTCATTTGTCTGGTCTAACACTGTCGTCGTCGTTGTTGTGGTGGGCGTCGCGACGCTATTCCATCCACCTGTTCACGTCGTCCTGCTTGCCTGTTTTTTACGATACGAGAAAAGCTACAATAACAACAGGTAAATCATAACGAATACCGATAAATTTTCAATTGAGTATTTGAAGATTTTAAACTGCAACGAAAAGTTTCAGTTTTTCGAATAAATTTGTGGTGAAATTCATTCTTTTTTCGAAGACTTTCAAAACTTTTTATTATTTTCGTTAGTATCTTTTTTTTTTAGAAATTCCCATTCGGGTTTCAAACAATTTCACCCTTTTATCGTAGTAATATGAATTTCATAGTAATTTAATAAATGGAAATATCAATAATATCAATGGGGGGTGTAATAATGTCAAATATTATTAGGGTGCGTCCACATTTAAATAATAATATGAATTTCCTCCAATAAACGATAACCTTTACTCTAATGGGAATATTTTTGTTTCTATTTGGACAATCGATTTGCAAAGAAAATAGATAAAAATCTAGTCTATCTCTGTTATCAATTGTTGAATTTTCCTCTCCGATATAGGATTGTTTTAATTATTTTTTGAATGGAGATAAATTACAAATTGATCAATTGCCAATTTAACAGTAAACAGTATACGATGCTGAGGGTATTTGATACTCTACAAGAGAATAAATTGTAAGATTCTCTAATTAATTAAAGTATTAATTAACTAAGCAATAATTAATTATTTAGAGTCAATTAAGAGATGGCGACGATAATTTGTAATGAAAAATGTTCGTTACGTTGTCCATCACCGAATAGTACACCAGAAGAATTAGAGCGACGTGCATTGATCCAACGAAATGATTTATTATTACATGAAGCCGTTATCAAAAATGATACAGAAGCTGTACGGCGTATATTGAAAGAACCAGTTGATGTCAATTCTAGGAATAATGTGAGTGTTTCTTGTTTTTTTTTAAATTTAAATTAATCAAGCAGTGGCGGCTCGTAGCTTAAGTTAGTGGGTGCAGGGCCGCCGATATTTACAGCGAGCGCCCCGAGGAGATCCAGCCTTTATCCTATAATCCCATAAAGATATGACGGGTGATTCACGTAAGGCGAAAAGTTCTTATAATTCGGTGAGCGATTCGAAAAATATTTCAAGGATTTATAGGAGGGTAGCCTCTAATTTTGCTTAAAAAACCAAATCCTCGAAGTATATTTCGAATCACTCGCCAAATAATGGGAGTTGCCTTAGATGAATCACCCGGTATAGGTACAGGGTTTCAACTATTCAAAGACATTTATTTTTTTCATTTTTCTCCATTTTATTCTGGGACACGTGGAAATGTTTTACATTTTCTCTAGAGTGCAATAGAGAAAAACGAACAAAATCACGATTAGAAGGATCTACTGGTCATTCTTCGCTTTCTGACTTTTGCTCGTATTTGAAAATGGCAACATTGACTAACTTCGAAATGAGCTACGAGGTTCTAATTTTTCTAAATTAGTCTCTCCCCTACAAATCCTTAAAACTTAAATCGCCAACTAATAGAAGTTTCATTAGAATTGACCACATTTAAAATAAAGATCCGGCCTAAGAATATACAATTTCGCCATTTCTACCGAAATAATATTTTGCGGGTTTGTAGAGTAGGCCCTGGAGAACATTTTAGTAAAATTAGAATCTCGTAGCTTATTTGGAAGCCGGTCAAAATAATTTAGTATGACTCGAGGATCCTTCCAACATTGTTTTTTTTTAGTTTTTCTCTATAGTATTCCAGAGAAAATGCAAAAGTTTGCCACTTTTTCCAGAATAAAATGAAAAATGAAAAAAATCAATGTTGGGAAGATCCTCGAGTCATTTTAAATATAGTTCAGTCGTTTTACCGAGGCGAGAGTCTAACAAAATTGGAATGCCAGGACAGCCTTTAAAATTATTTGCGAATATCTCACTTCTGGTTTATACTCAAGATTCATTATTTCTTGTTTTTTGTTAGTAAACCCTCGTCTCAATAAAACGGCCGTGCTCTAGTTTTAAGTGTGCAGCTATTTGGCAAATATTTCGACATAATCAAGAACGATCGTTTTTTGATCAACTTCCAAATGAGCTACAAGGTTATAATTTTGCTAAAAGATTCTCTAAAGACTATCTAATATACACTTAAAATATTATTCGAATTGTTCGATTATTGTGATTGAAACAGCCAAACTGTATACTCCCAGACCGGGCATCTTGTGTACGTATAAGGTCAGTTTTAAATGTGGTCAATTCTTATCGGTGATTCTAATAATATTTCAAAGATTTGTAGGGGAATTCCTGGAGACTATTTTAGTATAATTAGGACCTGTTAGAGCATCTAGAAAACGGTAAAAAAAACTCCATTTGTCTTAATTATGATTGATTTATTTGTCAATAATTGTTGATAAAACTCGTAAATTATCTGAAAATTCGATTTATTATTTAAACACCAAACTTTGCCATTTTTCTATGATAGCATTCCAAAGTTTCACACTAATAATAAGTTTAAGCAATTTACGTGGCTCTTTTTCTCTTATACAGTAGCTATAAAAGGTTGTATTGATCGTAAAGTAAATGGACAATTTTACAACAAAGTCATAAATGTAAGGGGATGGATGGTTTGATTGTAAGATACATTTATCTAAAAAATTCTAGAATGAAAGGGGGAGGAATTAACAAATAATAGATATTGACATTCATTTCTTTAGCATACTTACAATTTGACTTTCTACAGTTTCTACACGTATTATCATCATCATCATCATCATCATCATCATCATCATCACCAACAACCTTTAATGTATTTCCAATAATTGAACTTTATATGATTTATCGAAATTCAATAAAGTCATATAACGTTTTTTTTTCCTACGATCGAACGGAAAATGTCGATTTTCAGCCCTTGTTTAACATGTGGAAAAAGTCAAATTCCAGTCCAGCAGAATCATCGCTAGGCAACGGCTGTTTCTAATTGGTGGACTACTTTTCCGCCCATGGGAAGAAAAGTAGCTATGTACTTTTTACAGTGTTTAACTTATTTATTTACAAAAACAAAACTATTCCAAATAAAAATAATTATTTCTGTTGTTCTGGGTCTTCATACAATCATCTGTTTCGGTTTATAGTATGGTCGAGCTCCATTACATTGGGCCTCATCGCGTGGCAATATTGAAATAATGGAAATGCTTATAGCTGCTAATTGTGATATTGAAGCAAGAGATAAAGTAAGAAAGAGCTTTATTGACATATTTATCATTATTATTCTTATTATTTAATGTTATATTATTAAAAATATAGTATGGAATGCGACCATTATTAATGGCATGTTGGCATGGCCACCGGGATGCCGTTCAATTACTTATCAATACAGGAGCATGTTCGAATGCTACAAATAAGAAACATTACACATTATTGATGTGTGCATCAAAGAATAATCGTTTATCAGTTGTTGATTATTTAATTGATACATTAGAGGATATACGTATCGATGCTGTTGATATTGATGGACAAACAGCATTGTATCATGCATCAATGGGTGGGCATATTGATGTTGTCCGGCGGCTTATTGAATTGGGTGCTAATCTTGATAGACGCAATAAAGTTGAATATAATTTTAATGAAATAATCATATATTTTTTTTTTTTAATTGATATTTTTAGAAAAATAAATACTGATTATTGTAATTGTTTGTAGGATGGACAGACGGCTCTGCATGTAGCATGTGAACGTGGTCATTATGATGTTGTTGAATTATTATTAACAACAGAAATTGATATTGAATGTAAAGATATTTATGGGAATACACCGTTACATTTAGCTGCACAATATCAACAAACGAACATTGTTGAATTATTATTAGAGACAGGATGTGATCCGGACTGTGAAGATGTTGTTAGTGTTAATTATTATTTAATTAATTTTTATCTTTTTTTTTTAATAAATTGTGGAATTCATTTATAGAAAGGTACAACACCTTTACATATTGCTAGCAGTTTAGGTAGTCATGGAATCTTGGAAGCTTTGCTACAACACGGTGTACAACTCAACAAACACAACAAGGTAATTATAATTAAACTTGTCTGTTATATTCGTATTGATTATTTGATTTGTTTTTGTTGTTATTGTTGTGTTGTTGTTCATATTTTTATAAAAAATCCATAAATTTATCTCTCTAGAGACACATTTCTCTTGTTGTTTGTGTTGCGTATGCTTTTATTTATAGGGAGAATGTAATCTGTTGAGGGGTAGAATTTTTAGAAATCGAAGAAATTATCAAATCCTACATCTGAATCGGTCTCTTTTCAGGAAAAATTTTCCGAGGATTTTCAAAAATTTCCCAATGACTTTGTTATTATTATAGGGGAGCAAATAAAATTCTCTACAAACAAATAAAAGTTTGTTGTAAAATAATTACTTTTAATAAGTGAAAATAGCACATGAATTGTCGGAAAATTTTTCTAAACAATTTTCGAGCGTGTCGTCGAATTTCCCCAAGGAGAAGCTTTCGAACAAGGTATTGTACAATCATTAAAATTGTAGAGAAATCTTGGAATGAAAATTTAAAAGTTTATTTCAATTTTTTGGAAAACTAACAAGCCTAATAGAAATTTTTTGCAAATTTGGGAAGCGCATCCAATTCTCTATCTACTACCTGAAAATCAATCAATTTTACGATGGCCAACAGGTTATTCTTAATCGATTCATGCGTGTAGTTAATTGGCGAAAATCGCCACATTATCTCAATGAAAGAAAGAAAGAGATTGCTTTAATGATTGTGAATCCTCGCTAACTTTAAAAAGTAAAAACAAAATTATTATGTATGAAGGTTCATAAATTTTAACCCTCGAACTCTTTAATGTTTATTTAAAAGTATGAAAAGTATCTAATAAGGATAATCTACATTAATGGAATTTATTTAATAAAAGTGAAATTTTATCCAGATAAAAAGTTCTCAATTTAGTTAGAAAGATGTTTCATTATTAAAGTTTCAATACAGGGTGTAAATGAATTGCCCGACAATGCTCAAACAGAAATCCTTTAATGCAAATAATGAAATAAATATAAAAAATTAAAGTATTTTTTAAGTTCTTCTTCTGTTAACTCCGGAAAATCGGTTATTTTAAACAATTTTAACAAACCATTTCTCATACTTTAATTTTTTATATTTATTTCATTATTTGCATTAAAGGATTATCGATATATTTTATATAAAATTATAATAACGATATTTACTGAAAACCCCAGTAGATATAGTTCAGCGTTGATTTTGAATAATTTTTAAAAGCAAGATCAATATAAAAATATTTAAGTACTATTATAAAAATTAATTTCTTTTTTATTGTATTAACATTAAAAAAATATTTATTCCCAAAAAATGAAAAAAACTATATCTTTTTTTATATCCTTTTACATGAAAATTTTTTTTTTCAAGTAAACAGTAAATAATATTCGAAGAAAATATGACAGAAAAAAAATCG
>JAZBGW010001101.1:0-11877 GCA_037464815.1 Mylabris variabilis
GAAATTAGTTTCAAGATTGCCACAAATGAGTTTAGCCTCAGAGCTAAACAGAACAGTTGATGAAATTGGCTCGGTTCTTCTTGCCGTATTTAAGCTCGCCTTAAACCAATCTAAGCGTGGATTTACAGACGTTTTTGTGGGAATTTCTTCACCCAAATGTATGTAAGCTTAACGTTAGCTCGAACTAAGCCAAGGTCTCACTAACCGAGCTAAAGTAGGGTAAGAACTTGGCCTTAGTAGATTAATTTATCAAAAATTACAAATCTAGGCTCAACATTGTTTAAGGGTTATAATGTGTACTATTACTACCTCATTCAAGGTACTGGTGGTGTACAAGAATATTTACCCCTTCTTGATCAGTTTCGATTATATAATCGCACAAAAAACGGATACTTTGGAACTATTTGTTGAAACTGTCGTTTTATTTATTTTCTTGCCGTGACCATGTTTTTTTTATATTTGACAGAAACTCGTCTTCTTGGTCACTTTCCATTGTAAATACTACGTATATTCTTACAATTAACTATTTGTTAAAACTGTCGTTTTATTTATTTTTTGTCGTTACCATGGTGTTCTTACATTTCATAGAAACTATGATTCAAAATCACACAAAATCAGACACTTTCTACTACTTGTTAAAACTGTCGTTTTATTTAATAGTTCATTATCCCTTCTCGTAAGCCAATCAGAACATAGTAGGAAATAATATAGGGCATGCGCATTATATGTTGCAAAAACCACAAGTATAATAGTCACTTTAGATAAAATTTTACTGTCTAAATGGTGGTTGTGTAAAAATCAAAACACCACAAATCAAGCTTTATTTATTTTTATAATGAATTGTTAAACTTATATATTTTTTTTACAAATATATTACAATTTTACAATGATAATATTATAAGAGTATTCATTATAGAAAATAATATAGATAGGTATTTCAAAAAAATAAATATGATGATAATAATAATAATAGCATTAATAATGATAATAATAATAAACATAAAAGAAAAAAAATAGTAATAGTAGTAGCAGTAGTACGAAGAAATATGATGAATGAAGAAAATTTTGCAATCTCGCCACATACACACATTTAGGCTCTTTTATTATTAATTATTATTAATAATAATAATAATAATTTTATAAAAATTACATTAAGATTTCTTATCAATTTCAATTTTTGTTCTTCAAATATTATCGCAAAAAAATCGAAAAAATGGAATGTCAGTGTCTTGTTGCTATTGCTATTGTTGTTTTTTTTATCGTTAATCAAATCTCCATTGATAATAACATAGACAAAAACGAAACAAAACCAAAGTCAGTCGTTTTTTAAAAAAAAATAATACAAAAATAAGTAGAAAATATAAAAAGTTAGTTTCGTTTCTTGAAGATTAAGTTGGTGTATTTGTTTATTATTTAATTATAAATATCTGTATAATATATTATTTTATATAATATGTATATATTTAGAGAAAAAAAACAAAAAAAAATATAGAAAATTTGTTTTAAATACATAGTTTAGGCGGCAATCGATCGTTCAATCATATTTGAGCATTACACATATACAGAGTGTTCCATCTTATTTAAACCTTTAATTTAAATCGTAGTTAGCCATGCCTTTCTAATACCTTGGATACATTATCCGTCATAATGATAGTAACCGTCATTATGATAGCAAAACCCCATCATAATGACGGTCTAAAATGACGGTATTCGACCATCATTTTCGCTATAATTACGGTTGAGTGCCATCTATTAGAGAATAGGAAAACATTATTTTGACGAATATTTTGACGACTGACAAATTTTTATGTTTACTTTTGATTGTAAAACCTTGGACATATTACACCATCATGAACATTTGATCTACTATATACTCTTTATCCATCTAAAAAAATATTTATATATAAACTTTGGGGGCTGAATTTTTTAACTTGTAGAAATAGTAGTAAAGCACCTCTAAAAACAAAAACCCACAATCGTCACAACGCACTTGAAATTGTTTGGTTATGTGTTATGTCAAATGCAAATTACAGCTCAGTAGTGTGTCACACTATTATTCTGTTTACTGTCATAATTACGGTTACCGTCATTATGATGGTGTAATGTGTTCAAGGTATTATAAAGTATCATAGTTTTGTTTGCCGCTTTGTCGGTAATGCAGATTACTAACTAATGTCAGTAATCGACGACAGTAATCTACTTTACCGACAAATTTCCGAATAAAGCTACGTTTACGTAACGAAAAGCATGGCCAACTTTAAAAATAATAAATATGATGGTACATTCTGTATAATTTTATAATATTTTACATATATGTATGTATACAGGATGTTCCACTATTATGATCTATTTCAATAGGACATAATTATGAATCATCCTGTATATGTATATATGCATATATAAAAAAAACTAAGTACATTTATAATAATTATAATAATATATAAATATTTCTTCCTATTGTACATTTCTTTAAATTTGTTCATTTATTTCATTAATAATTCATCTATTTGTGTTTTGATTTAAAAAAAATACAGTACGTTTACAAAACAAAAATAGTTCAAATGTTTAAAAATAGATGGCACTATTACTACCATACGTCAAATATTCGATAAGATTTAAAAAAGAGTATTATCGTTCTTCTTTTGCGTCTGTATTGTGGAAAAACATTGAATTATTGCTAATTTTTGTTTAATATCCAATTATTTTTTTTGTTATTTAGAATAACGAGCCAACAGTCTTACAAAGTTTTTAAAACTACGGACATTTTCGTTTATTTTATTTTTTTATTATTAATAGTTTCGTTCCAAGTGACAATTGGATGCCGTTTGAAGGATGCGACACATGCGCATTTCAATTTTAGCATTCATTTTGGACATATGCGTATGCGCTTGATAGTTCAAATTGTCACTTGGAACACAGCTTTTGTTACACACTTATTTTTTTTGGCTATTCATTATGACAACAACAAATAGATTCCAATTAGTACAAAGATTTTTTTCAAAAAAGAAACTTTGTAATTAAAAATTGGTAATTGATATGTGGAAAATATAATGATTTTGATTTAATTATTAATTTGGCAAATTTAATTAATTAATTCGATTAATAATTACATAATTAAAATTGGTGTTGTCCCCTTGTTTTGGTTGTTATTCATCTGATTTGTTTTAAATATAAATTGATATAAAAATTACAAATAAATATAGTAATCTAGCAATATACCGGGTTTTTCACGTAAATATGGTCGATAACAGTAAATTCGGTGTAACGCTTTTATTTATAATTAGAATAAAATAATTTTTAGAAGAACTTGAAGGAGAACACTTAGACTACGTATTAGAGGTACAAGCGCCCTCTACAAATTTTTTGAAATAGGAGGAATTGACTTCGATGTTTGGAAATTACTCATTAACAAAAAAATCAAAAATGTCTGAATACTAGAAGGGGTGACTAAATTGTTTTGAGAATTTAGGTCAGGGTATCTCTGAGCCTAGAAGCCATAAATTTAAAAAGCAAGACAAAATGTAATAAAATTTGAACGATTACTAAATTTTGTCAATTTTCTCTTTCTCTGCCTTTTTTTTCAATTTGTTTCATTCTTTGAAATTTGACCATTGGAAAATAAACTTAGTCCTTTAAATTTTATTACATTTTCCAGACTTTTTAAATTTATGACTAGCAAAAACTAGGGAATCCTCTTCAACATTAACAAATTTCTCAAAAGAAAAATGTTTTTGTACTAATTACTAAAAAAAAACAAGTCAACTAAATAGAAAAACAAGTATTTTGAAAAATTAATTTTCCCATCCAAAAAGAAAATATTAAAAATGTGTCAATATTAGAAATGTGACTGAACTGTTCTAAGAATTTAGGAGCCATAAATTTAAAAAGCAAGATGTAATAAAATTTGCAAGATTACTCAATTTTGTCAATTCGATTACACAGAACATCTGTCTATTATTGAAGTCTTTCTCTTTCTCTGCCTTATTTACTTTTTTCAGCTTGTTCCACTCTTCCAAAATTGACTATTATGAAATAAACTTAGTCCTTTAAATGTTATTACTATAACTTTTTAAATTTATTACCAGCAAAACTAGGGAATCCCCCGATTTAGATTTTTAAAGCTGTTCAATTATCTTCTTCAACATTCACAAATTTCTCAAAAGGAAAATATTTTTCTACTAATTGCTATTTAGAATAAACAAGTCAACTAAATACAAAAAAAAAAGATTGTGTACTTTGAAAAATTAATCGTCCAATGCAAAAAAAATTGAAAATGTGTCACATTGGAATTGTGGCTGAATTGTTTTAAGAATTCAACAGCCATAAATTTAAAAATCAAAAAATGGTGTAATAAAATACACAAAACATCTGTCTGTTTATTATACAATTTCTCTTTCTCTGTCTTATTTGCTATTTTTTCTTCAATTTGTTATTCTTTTGAAATCGACCACTTAGTCCTTTAAGTTTTATTACATATTATCTTGTTTTTTAAATTTATTACCAGTAAAGTAGACCTAGATTTTCAGAACAGTTCAATTACCCTCTCCAATATTCACAAATTTTTCAAAAAGATTTATTTAATTGACTTTAAATTCTTAAAAGTAGCAATTTTTTATTAAATATTGTACAATTTTGAAAAGTTGACGTCGATTTCTTTTTATTTCCAAAACTCGTAGAGGGGTGCTTTTACCCACATTAGATAGCCTAGGTGTTCCCCTTCAAGCTTTTATAAAAATTATTTTATTCAATTATTAAATGAAAGAGTTACAGCGTGATTATTGCAACTAGCCATACTTACATGAAACGCCCTGTATTTTTCGTTTGATATTCTCGCTATTTGTTTAAACAATAAATAAATAAACGTCCAAGCTGCCACGATTATTATTAATATCAACATCTAAAAATTCACACAATTTAAAGATGGAATTTCAAGTTTCTCCTCCTCCTACATTTATATAAATTGTCCTTAAACACTTTGTTTGTTTGTTTTGTATAGTTGGCAATAAATTCAAACAAGAAAACCTTCATTACCATTAACACGAATTTGTGCCCGTATATTCTGTACACTATTCATGATTTTCTTTTGATGTCCAACTAACGTTATACCCAATTCAGTTAATTCTTTAACTGTTAAATTAACAACAGCATCCATTGTATTAATGCCACCGGAATGGAAATTTTCTAAATAACGTGCCATTTTAATTGAATTCAACCATTCCTCAACTGATGTGAAATTTGTTAAATCCGGTGCATCGGCTGATAGAGGATTTGTTGATCTGTGAAACGAAAACTTTTGTATTCCTCTACAACCATCCATTTCAATAACAAACAAAACAAAAACAAAAAACAAAATTAAATTGAATTTCCCGCTATTTAAAATTAAACTAAAAACTACACCAACAGATAGCGCGCTGTCTATTATGTTAGTATACATATACATTTGAACTACTTGTTTAAGCGGGAATTTTGAATTGTTAATACTACAAGCAAGCTTTTTAAAACAAAATTGAAGAAATTTAAAAAAAAAACACAAAAAGCATATTTACACGGTATTAAAAGTGACCCAATTGCCCTGTCTTTTATATTGTTCTGGTTCTTGTAGTTGTACTGTCGTCAAATCATGATTATTAGGATTTTTTGATAAATTCAACAAACTATCAGAATTATTCTCATTATTATTATTATTATTGAATAAACACAGATTTGATTCGTAATTTTGCAACATAATCACATCAGGTAGACCACCATAATTACCATAAATTTGTTGTTGGTAATGATGGTCGTTAAAAAATGGATGAATTTGTTGAAATATTGATAATTCTGATAAATTTTGTTGATGATTATTGAATTGCTGACAATTCTGCCAATAACCAGTATTGAATAATAATGATGGTGCATGTAGTAGTGGTAATGATGATGATTGTACAAATGATGGTGCATTTGATGGATAGCTAGAAGAATGCCACTAATTTAAATTATAAAGAAAATAAAAACAATAATAAATAAAATAAATAAAGCAAAAAAAGAAGAACAAACAAACAAGCACAAGCTTTAAGTTTCTCATTTTTTTTCCAATTATACATATACAGATGTGGCGGTTTATCTAAGTACATTTGTAAAACATCGCCCCGCCCATTTGTACCACTTATACATGAGTTAGAAAGAGACAGAGATACGATGGGTGGTCAAAAATTGACAACCATGGCGGCTATTACCACTAGTGACCGAAGGAAGATTCGGTTCCAGCCGAAAATCCGCCAAAACTCAGTGTTCGGTTTATGGAGTGTAGAGGCAAGGAGGATCATCTTGATACGATTTATTTCTAAAAATTGTCCAAGGATTTGTGAACAATTAAGATGGCGCTGGTGTTGCCAATTGACTAAATGTGAAGAAAGCTAGAATAATTATTAGAGTGAGACAGAATTAACCGAAGAAAGATAGACATCCGCTTTGTAAAGGCACTATTTTCAAAAAATTCATTACATGATTTTAAAATGAAATAAAGTTGGATATACCATCTATATTAAAATTTAGAGTTGAAATACTTGTTCGTTTGATTCTGTCTCACTCTAATAATTATTGTAGCTTTATTCACATTTAGTCAATTGGCAGCACCAGCGCCATCTTAATTGTTCACAAATCCTTAGACAATTTTTATATATGGAGATGATCCTCCTTACCTCCATAGTTCGGTTGAAAGACTACGGGTGGTAGTAGTCGCTATCTATTTTCTCTTTATAACTTACACACAAGAGCAACAAACAGAGGAACGGGCCCAATATTTTTCAAATGTCCCCAGTTCAGTGCCCAATGCTGTATATACAAGATGTCCAGCCTGATAGTATGAAAATTGAGCATTTCGAACAAAATAATAGAGGGATACGAATAATAGTTTAAGCATTTATTGGATAGCCATTGAAGAATATTTTAACAAAATTAGAACTTATTAATTAGAGCTTATTTACAATTCGTTAATAAACTGCAATTTTCAAAAACAAACTAAACACGTAGAACGACTCGATATAGATTTTTTTTTCGTTTTTCTCCATTGTATTCTGGATGAAGTGGAAATGTTGAGCGAGTCTTCTACTCATTCTTAGTCGTTTTCTGTGTATAGTTTTTTTTTGAAAATCAAACGACATCGTTCAAAACGGGCGTTTTTTGCCCTCATCCAAATGAGCTACAAGGTTCTAATTTTGGTGAAAATGGTCTCGAAGAATCTACACTATAACCACTTTAAATATTTATCGAATCACTCGTCAATTAATAGAAGGTGCTATAAGAACTTAGCTCGGTTTATAGTGAAGAAGGGAGGGGAGGTTGAGGAATATAAGGTATTTTTAAAATTAAGGGTGTTCCATACAAGGATCAGGGTATCTGGGTAGCTTCAATTCAGTAAGAAGCAGCCTTGACTTTTGTAAAAAAAATCGATGATTAATGGTGAAGCATTGAAAAGCACCATTCTTCGCCTCCTTATATTAAAAATGTGAATATTTTGCATTTTTTCTAGAATGCAATGGAGAAAAACGAAAAAAATCAATATTGCGAGAATGTTAGAGTTATTTCTAGTCATTTTAGGTGTTTAGCTAATTTTTGAAAATCGCGACTTTGGCCTCAACCATCGCTTTTTAAGCTATGAAATTCTAATTTAAAACCTTTAAATATTATTCGAATCGATTTATTATTTTGATGAAATCGTCCAAATTATATACTGGCAACTTGGACACCCTGTATAAGATGTTCAATGATTTTTTTTTAAGGTGGCTATTAATAATTTACCTATTTTGAGCGATTTTCCTTAATGTATCCGGTACACGTATTAATTTATCTAATGTTTTAACAATTGATTGGAATGTCGGTCGATGTGTACGTTCTTTTTGCCAACAATCCAACATCAATTGATAAATGGCTTCTGGACAATCCATTGGTGCTGGTAAACGATAACCTTTTTCTATACTTTTGATAACATCCTGATTTGACCAATTCCAATATGGTCGTTCACCATATGACATCACCTCCCAACAGACAATACCCATTGACCAGACATCACTGGCTGATGTGAATTTACGGAATGCTATCGCTTCGGGAGCTGTCCATCGTACCGGGATTTTACCACCCTATCATCCAAAAAAAAAGAATTAGAATTATGATAAAAATAACACAAATGCTGAAGAGGCGAAAAACTGAGGTATTTCAATTTTTACACCATCGATGCGACAAATAGTTATTCATTTAGTTAGAGTGGAGACGAGGCCTTTGTGAAACGAGTGTATACAATCACACACGTTTCACAAAGGCTGTTTCCACTCGAGTTAGATACACTATTTTTTTTTAAGATTGAACAGAAACTCAAAAATTACTCGTTATACATCTCTGCTGCTGTAAATATGCCAAATTCGAATGAAACTCCTGTTGTTTGCCGGGCGATTCAAAGACTACTTTGAGAATTTTTAGGGTGGTCCTTAAAGAACATTTTAGCAAAATTAGAACCATGTCAAGGATTTTTTCTTAAATAAACAAATACGATAACACAAGCACTCGTACCCATTAACATAGAAATAGAACAGCTGAAGCGGCGTATAACTAGCGCATTTCAATTTTTACACGATCGATATCCGAGAAGAATGTTTCTCAATTTTTTCAGGATACAGTCTTACAGGGATCCTCGAATCATTCTAGGTTATTTTACGTGTACAGCTAACTTCTAAAAATTTTGACATTGCCGAAAAAGTCATTTTTTGACAAACTTCCGAATGAGCTACGGCGTTCTACTTTTGTTAAAATGTTCTCCAGGCACTTTTCTACAAATCCCTAAAGTATTATTCACATCGCCCGCCAACTACTAGGAGTTTCGTTCGAATTGACCATATTTAAAAAAAAGATCCTGTATACAAAAAAATAATACTGGGTGATTCATCTAAAACGAACGAATCGAAAAATATTTCAAGAATTTATAGGGACGAGCCTGGAGACCATTTTAGCATAATTAGAACCTCGTAGCTCATTTGGAAGTTGGTCAAAAATGCTCGTTTCTGACAGTGTCGCAATTTACAAAAACGAGCTCGCAAAACGACTTAAAATGACACTGGGATCCTGCTAACATTGATTATTTCCGTTCTTTTTTTCAATGTATTCTGGTACAGGAGGAAATGTTTTGCATTTTCTTTACAATGCAATGTAGAAAAATGGAAAAATCACTGTTTGGAAAGCCTACGGGTCATCCTTAGTCGTTTTGCATGCTTTACACTTTTTCGAAAATTGCAATATTGTGTAAAACGACCGTTGTTTGACCAACTTCAAAATAAGCTACGAGGTTCTAATTTTGCTTAGATGTTCTCCAGGGACTAACCTACAAATCTGTGAAATATTTTTGGAATCGTTAGCCAACTAGTAACAGTTTCATAAGAATTGACCACACTGTATTAATTGGTCATCAGAAACAGCAACTTCTACCGAATTCCCTAAATTTCAAAACTTGTTTAAATAGAATAAAACAACACTTACCCTTGTAGTGTATGCTCCTTCTGTTGCACTCTCAATTTCTCTACTTAAACCGAAATCAGCAATTTTACATATTAATTGTGAATTAACTAAAACATTCCTAGCAGCTAAATCCCGATGTACATAATTCATTTCACTTAAATATTGCATACCAGATGCAATACCACGTAACATACCAACTAATTGTATAATTTGAAATTTACCATCATTTGCACGTAAAAATGTATCTAATGAACCATTCTCCATATATTCAGTTATAATCATAACTGGATTTGATTTTGTAACAACACCTTGTAAAAATATAACATTTGGATGTTCAAATTGACCCATAATTGATGCTTCTGTTAAAAAATCATTACGTGCCTTATCTAATGAACCAGCTTTTAATGTTTTAATTGCTACATCAATATCAATATTGTTCATTTTTAATTTGCCTTTACATACATCACCAAATTCACCACCACCAATTATTGCTTCAATTGTTATACAACTAGCATCAATTTCACGGGCAAATTCACGTACAGCCTGATTTGGATCCTCATATGTATGTGGATCAATATAAGTACGTGATGAACCACTAAGACCAGTAAATAAAGGTGTCGTCACTTAAAAAAAAAAAAATAATAAGGCTAAGATAGAGTCCGGGCTCTACTCGATATACGAAAGACTGACAACTTTTTATTTATTTTTTAATCATCGATTTCTGACTTGTTTTCTGCATCCAAAAGAGTTTTCCAATTTGGAAAATTTTTACTAAATTGAAAAGTGCCGAAGAAAATGTCGGAGCATGTTAAATTTTTCTTAAATCACGCAAATTTCACAATTTTAAAGATAAAAGATCGTACAGTAGTTTATTTATGAGCGGAGGGCACATGGTTTCTGAAACAAAATTTTGGAAAACCCAAAAAGCTAGAAAATTTTCTTTAATTTTCCAAAATTGCATTTTTCGGGGACCATCTGCCCTCCGCCCATGAATAAGCTGTTACGAAGCGTCCCGTTCGGCCACCAGCCAACGACTAATACACCAAGGTCGAGCGCGTGTCCTCAGAGTAGGGGAACGTGCTGGCGAGCAAGACGCCGAGCAGGGACGATAAGAGCGGCAATATAAGCCGACCGTCAGGCTGTAGACAATTCAATTCCCATCCGGCTCTCCCACCTGATCCGAACCTCTCTGGCAGTGGCTATTGGCGACCCGGAGAACTCTCATTCGGCTCTCCCACCTGATCCGAACCTCTCTGGCAGTGGTTATTGGCGACCCGGAGAATTACCGATTCCGGCAGTGGCTCTTGGCGACCCGGAATAATCCGTTGCTTTGTATTGTTTTACCGATTCCGGTCATGGCTCTTAGCGACCCGGAATAATCCGTTGTTTGGTACTGTTTTACCGATTCCGGCAGTGGCAATTAGCGACGCGGAATAATCCGTCAGACCACCAGTTCCACAGTGGCTCTCCGGCGACCGGAACTATCCACCGCACCGATTCTGCTGTGGCTGGTAGCGACCAGAATCAAACGTCCCGGACTATAGAATTACCGTTTATTTATTTTGTTTTATTCATTTTCCCACCTGTAAATATACTGAAAATAAATTGTTGTACATAGTATCTCTGTTTGTGCCGTCTTTATCTTTTCTCATTATAATCAATGAGTGGCGCCTGAGTAACCGTCAGAACCGGCTTCCTAAAAAAAAACACTTCCACTTTGATATTCTCTGGCCAGCATAACCCCGCGCAAAATAAGTCATTACAACAAAGCTTTCAAATAAGCTGCTGTACGATTTTTTTATCTTTAAATATGCAGAAATTGCGTGATTTAATAATTATTTATCTAACAAGAGTGGAAACGAAGCCTTTGTGGAGCGAGTGTGTACGTTGAAGTACGAGCGTTAGCGAGTGCTACAATCACACGAGTTTAACAAAAGCCTCATTTCCACTCGAGTTAAATACACTATGTTTTCTACGATTGAACAGAAACTCAAAAATTACTCATTATATGACACAATAAAATAAAATAAAATCCATAAAAAACAGTTTTTGTAATTAAGTAAAAACATTTTTTTATCATTTAGTAAATTAATCATTTGACAGATTATGCACATTTAAGATGATATCGTTCACATCAGGTTACCATAGTAATTGCGCATGACTATTGTCATCAGTGGTACCACAATAGCATACATTCATTTTTATTAACTGTTAGGTTAAAAATAGGGAATTTGTTTTCATTATATTCAATGTAATTTAAACTTTGAATCAAAGGCCGTTAAGTTTTCAATTGTTTTTTTTTATCATCGCCATATTTTAACAACCATTTTTGTTTGTGCTTGTTCATTGTCAGTGTTTGTATTGTCTACATTGTCTATATCAAAATACTTCTTC
>JAZBGW010001104.1:4243-17673 GCA_037464815.1 Mylabris variabilis
CAAACATGAGTTGCATTATTATAGTAAGTACAAAAACTTGGAAAAAAATACATTTTTGAGTGGAAAGTTAGAGATATTTTAGTCGTTATCTAATATTGCAGTATTTTTTCTTATTCGACAAAGCTAATAAATAAATAATTTAGGAAAAACATTAGTCATTACTGTTTAAAAAAATAACTTTGCAATTAGTTTTGTTTGTATTAATTGTTATTAATTTTGTATTATTGTTTTATAATAATTACAAGTGAAAACAGTGCAAATTATCTCTTTTTTTATTGTAAAGATACGATTACTTATACCACAGATTTTGTAAGTTGATCACTGTTATGTTTGACAACATTGCACATATCGTAAACAAACATTTGAGAAATACACAGAATGAGGTTATAAACATAAACTATTGAAATTCTTAGAATGAAACAGTGGATATTGTATTAATATTGTATCAATTATTTTGTTAAATATGCCCGTTTTTAATGGTTACCGATTTATCCTTAATCCCTATTGATTTAAATGTATTGTAATTTTTAATTACAATTGATAAATGATCAACTTTTAATTTTCTCCTTTTTTTATTTTCTCTTTTTTCGTCTTTTTATTATTTAGTAATTGAGACATCTACAAAGATTTAACACAATTGCTAATATACTGAAATAATAGACAATGACACAATATGTTTCATTTTGGAGGGAAGCCACAATTCATACGTGACACAGAGATATATCACGTGTTTCAACAAACAAGGTTGCAGCATTCGAACTAGCAATCTTCACAAGTTTACTATCACTAGTATTTATTAAAACCATTGTGCATGCTCCTTTGAATTTTCTCAATTTGAAAGTTGAAAATAAAAAAATAAAATATTGCGAAATTTGCAACAGTTATCATCGGTCATCAGGTCGAAATTATAATTTTTGTTTGTGTTAAAAAACATAACAGAAATAACACAACAACGTATTATTACAGTATGTAACCATGGTATACTGTACAAGTTACATGGCAATATAACCTCAATTTTCAGTTTAAATTTCCGGAGATAACGTGTAAAACGTAAATAAGTGTGTTAGTACGTCTGTAAATTAACGATGTATTTTATAATTTTTCAAACCCTATAGAAACACATACCGTTATTTTTTTTAATAATTAAAATAAGTGTTAACTTTATATATAACCACATGTAACCACTGGTATGTATTGCGATGATTGCGCATGCTCTATTTACGTTTGTTTAGTTCAAATTGAAATTTCAACAATAAAAACCCACAAACAACAACTATAATGTTATTAAATTTTGCAACAATTTTAATTAGATTAAAATTATAATTCCAGTTTAATTAAATTAGAATTACTAATGAAATAATTGCGACAACAGTGTATAACTATATGTAAATATCGTAACTATGGTGTTATTATACTAATTACCGGTTAATATAACCTTACTTTTTTTATTGTTTAAATTTCCACCGATCTAAATAATGGAGAAAAATAATGGTAAAAACGTTAAAAAGACTCTTGTTAGGAATACCAAACAACCACTAAAGTCGAATAGAACGGTAGATTCAATAAAATCTGGTAGAAAAACAAATAAAACTGATAATAAACCAATAATAACAACAACTACTACAACATTGAACGTACCAGAATCGAATTCTAGTAGAAAATTAAATAAAACTGATAATAAAACAGTAACAACAACTATCACAACATTGAACGTACCAGAATCGAATTCTGGCAGAAAATTAAATAAAACCGATAACAAAACAACATTGAACGTACCAGAATTGAATTCAACATTAGAAATTGCACGTAAGATTGATACACTCCGTAGTCAAACAAGATGTACGACAACAACTCAATTGACTAACGAAATGGTGATTTTTATTTTATTTTTAAATTTGTTCATACTAATAATTGATTTTATTTTCAGTTAACACGTAAGTTAAATTTCCCATACGAACAACGTGTTTATAAGAATTTAGTACCGTTACAAACAACCAAAACTGATAGTCAACAACAATATACAGTAGTGAGAGAAGTGTTACGTTCAAAAGATAAAGAACCGAAATTGTGCGATTTCATTGAACCATCACAGAAACGTAACGAATATTTGTATAAACCATCAATTGTTAAAAAACAGAACGTTAACAGTAGTAGAGTTGATTTCGATTCATTGAAATTGTATCGAATTTTGAATTCGTATTAATTTATTGTTTTAATTCAAGTACAAGGCACTTTAATTAATAAATTAATTAATAACAATAACAGTTTTAAAACGTATTCTTGGGTAGTCGAAATCGACGTTCACCACTCTGTTCTGGTACATCTTCAACACACGGTATTTGAATAAAATTAAAATAAATAGTGCCCATTACATTTGCGGTTGGTGAATTGTTTGTTTTTAAACATTTATATAATTCATCATCGCATGTACAATGCGATTTTGTATATAATGAATCATTAGTTAGATTATAACGTTGTGAAAAAGCACGTACTTTAATTGGACATAAATCATGGGCACGACAACATTTATCAACACCACTTTCTGTACCTAAATCGTAATAATCTTTAGCTATATCGCCAGTACCACACCATTTAGTGCCTTAAACAAAAACAACAATTAATACATTAATTTATAAAATTATTAAATAATATCAACCTGGTATAATGCCGCTTAATATAACGAGTGGATTGTTTGCTAGAATTCCACGACCACTGATTGGATGTGATTGATTTTTTCGATTATTATTACGATTTAAATTGTTTGCTTTAGCATCTTCAACTTGTTGGCATTGTTTCATTAATGTTGTCATCTCGTTGAATGTGATGCCAATTGGACGGGAGAATTGTTGGAAATCATTTAAGACTTTCAACGCATCTTCTGGTTCACTATAGAAAACGAATAAGAAAATTTACAAACTTTCACTGTTACAGTAATAATAATAATAATAATAATAGTGGTGATAATAATAAAATTACAATAATTTACAATTTAAATTACATCTACGTGTATACAAGTGATGTAACATGGTTGATATACAGGCTGATTTACAATGGTGAGTTTGTTTAGAAAATAAGAAACTTTCATATTGCCAAATTATTATTGAAATCATAAGATTTACACTTTTTGGCTTTAAATTTGGGTACGTAGGTCTAGCTTGATTCATACTCTACTACATTTGATACGGGGTATACATTGGTATATCACCTAGCAGCTGGCTGTGCCATTTTTACATAAGGTCTGTTCCAAGTAACAATCCCAAACCGTTGGAAGGGTCTAAAATTATCAGAGGCATGCGCATATCCATTTTAGAGTTACAATTGGATGCAGTTTGGACGCTAAAATCAATATGCGCATGTCTTTGATCATTTCGGACTCTTCCAACGGTTTGCAATTGTTACTTGGTTCATACTTCATCACATTTGACATTTGATATATTTTCCATATTACTGAACGAAGCTTAGATGCTACATAAAAAGGCATAGCCACCTGTGAGGTGAAATATTGTTATACACACTCTATAGTTGGCGTATTTTTAAGACCTGATTTGGGTTATTTTTTAAAAAATAGGGGAAATTGGGGTAAATTGGACGATGAAAACTGTGCAGTAATTCAACAATTTATGTTTACAATCAGTTCTTTCCTAAATAATTTTAATATAGACTTTCATCTTCAATAAACTTTCATCGATTATATAAACTAATCATTTTAAGTAATTATTATTAATGATTATTTTCAAGTATTCGAAAAAGTGCACTTTATTCCAAGAGAGGTATAAATTGAGCTTGACTGAGGGTAAATCGAATTCATGCCAAAAAATATTAGAAAATCATACATATTCAACTATCCTCTTGAAAAACATCAATATTCTGTTGTTCTTACATATTGAAACCACTAAAAGATATTTAAAGACATTTTAGTCAATTAATTAATAAAAACTAATAATACATTTTATGTCAGCCAAGTCAGACATTAGAACCGTAGCGCATGTTCTATGCAGGGAGAATTAGATAAACGAGAGGGGATTAAAAACGGTCGTCTATGCGTATACGGCTGCGCTGTCACCAAACAATTTTGCCTCGACCAATTTTCCTCGAATTACATTTTTATAAGAATATTTTTTAAAATAAATAAATTTTATCCGTCAATTGATTTTATGATGGTTAATAAATAGTTTAATGATTGCAGAAGTCGATGAAATAAATTTTATTGTTGTAACTTAATGAGAAGTAATTGTAAACTAAAAATTAAAATCACAAAAATTATGGTTAGGAAGCATCAAAAACAATAATTTCGTTTTTTTTTCTCTGTCAGGAATACAAACATTAAAAAAATCGTTGATTACTTTACCTTCACCACGATATTAGACTTCATTGTTTTTGATTTCATGTGTGTACATGTATTTATATTCAAATAATTACAGCAATTCAATTTACCCCAACGACCTTTTTACCCCACTTTGCCCTATTATTCAATTTCTTCGTGGAATTTATTTAAACGCAAGAAAATTTGTTAGGAATTTCAATCTTTAAGTAGCTACCTGTTTTACCGATAAGCGGCCAAATTAAGCTACGAACATACGTATTCAAATCCATGGCCAACTATAGGTACAAGTATCATATATGTCCTGTATATTTATGAATTCTGAAAACAATTCTTTGAGGATCTATATTCAATATTATTTTTACTGATTTTTAAACAGTTCTTTACAATTTTTTATTTTGTTGGAAAATATTTTCGTATAGTAAATAAAGATCTAACTTACGTAAACTAAGATAGATGATTTTTTAATTATCAAATTTTTTATGTGTAAAAGATGAAACCAATTAATTGAATTATTTTGAAAAGTCGCCTGTGTATTTTGTTTTAAAATTAGTCACGTTTCTTTTTAATGGCTATTTGATTGTTAAAATCGTTTAATTTGTGGGAATTTTGCATAAAACATAAAAATCGTAATTATTATAGGAAAAAAATGCGATACATAAGAGGAGGGAAGGATAATAAAACTAATATACAGGGTTATCCGCGCTGGAAGTACAAAACTCGGTAGTTTCCCGAAAATTAAAAGAGGGTGATTTTAAGGAGAAGCTGGAGTCCGGCCTCTATTCGATTACCAAAAAAATGCACCAATTTTTAATTATCGATTTCTAGCTTGTTTCTTGAGAGATTCAAACGATGTCACAAGCGTTTCACGGTGCATCCCAAGAAGTTTTCTATTTTGAAAAAGTTTTCGCTAAATTCCAAAGTTCAGACGAAAATGTCGGAGCATGTTCAATTAGATAAAAAAAATCGAAAACATTAGAAAATTTTCTCTAATTCTTTTTCAGTATTTTTTTTGATTTTCCGACATTGGATTTTTCGGAAACCATCTACCATCCGCCCATAAATAAGCCTTCAAACAAGCTGCTGTACAATTTTTTATCTTTAAAATTGTAGAAACTTTCGTGATTAAAAAAGAAAATTCGGACATTTCTGTCTGCACTTTGGAATTTAGTGAAAATTTTGCACTGTGATTCAACGCTGGTTACAGTGTTTGAATATCTCAGAAAACAAGCGAGAAATCAATGATTACAGAAAAATAAAAAATCGTCACTTTCTCGGGCATTGAATAGAGGCCGGACTCCAGCATCCCCTTAAGGGTAAGGGCTGTAGTGTTCTCCCAGTTTGTTGGTAGATCGTTAAATTAGATATCATTGTGCTATAAATATTGCTTTATTTAAGAATAAATTATGCAGCTTATCCAATTTCCTTCCCTAAAGGCAATCCCTTTTCGCCCTGTAAACAAAGTGTTAATATTCCTTGAATGGATAATGGTTATTTACATTGTTTTATTGATATTGTTCTTATTACAAATATGTAGATAACGTTAATAACAATAATGTTGCTACAACAACGGATATTGTTTATGATAAAAAGCAGTATCAACAAAAATGATGTGAATCATAGATCGAGTATTTATATGGATAGCGCATTCACTGGTTTCAAATGTATGTGTTTTATAAGGCTCATGCTTATTAGTAATAGTAGAAATTTTGGTTGCCTATTCATGGTTGCGTCACTATTCCGGGACGGAGCACTATCCATAGATATACTAGATCTATGATGCTAATGATTCTGATCAGTTCATGGGATATTGTCGCTTTCCTTATTTCACGAAAATAGGTTTTTATCTTCACTTGTTCCACAATACAATGAAGAAAAACGTAAAAAAATCAATATTGGACGATCCTCAAGTTATTTTAAATCATTTTACACGTGCTGCTCATTTTTAAAAATCGGGACATCTTTAGAATCGAGCATTTTCCATCGATTTCCAAATGAGCTACGAGGTCATAATTTTACTAAATTATTCTCTAGGACTTACCCCATAAATCTTTAAACAACTATTCGAATTGCTCTATTAGTATGGTGTAGACGGCTAAATTGTATACTCTCATACCGGACAGCCTGTAGATATTTATACAGGGTGTCCAGCGTGGGAGTATACAATTTCACCGTTTCCATCAAACTAATAAAGCGATTCAAATGATATTTTGAGGATTTTGAGGATGATCTCCAGAGAACATTGTGGCAAAAATAGGACTCCGTAGCTCATCAGGAAGTCTATTAAAAACCGCTAATTTTGGACAGTGTCGTGAGTTTTGAAAACGAGCTATACATGACTAAAAATGATTCGAAGAGCCTCATTCTTCTCCATTGCTTTCTAAACAATGCGAAAGATTTCTGCTTATTCTAGAATAAAATGGAGAAAAACGAGAAAAATCAATGATGGAAGGATCCTCGAGTCGTTCTAGTTTACTTTACGTGTTTAGCTCGTTTTTGAAAATTGTGACATCGTTAAAAACGAGCTTTTTTTAACAACTTTCAAATGACTTAGAATGTTCTCGAGGGACTACCAGAGCCGTAGGCAGAAAATTACTCTAGTTTTTTTTTGAAGATAGGGCGGCTTTTACAGTAACAGTGATTTGAAGGAAAAACGTTCTTGTGGTGGATGTGGGGGCAAGAAATTGCGCTACATACGGCCCTTACAACTAAACCAATTTTCGAACCACTCCATTAGTTTGATGAAAACGTCCAAATTGTATACTCCCAGACCGGATATCCTGTACAATTATTATTCTGATGTCTTTTATTTAAAATCAATGAGATATCGCAATAGAAATCGACTGAAAATAAAACTTTATTTCGTCCAAATTCATTTAAAAATCATTAAATTCTAATGAAAAGCACCTATCGTAGCTAAGTATTTATCAAAATTTTAGTCTTTGAGTTTGATGAACCATCTTGTACCGCATCAAAAACTAGGCTTATACACATTTAACGATGATTGTTTAACAATTATCACACTAATAAGCGAGTTGAAATTTTTTTTAAAAATAAAATAAAACTAGGACATGACGATTTCTAAAATCGTACACGTAATAATAATAACAATTAATTTGTTTATAATATGTAGAAATTATAATTTATTCAACGTCATCTATAAATAGATAATAATAATATATGTATGGATAGGAATAATAATTATTATCGTTTTTATTTTAATCAATAAATTAAAATATTTAGTTGGTAATAATTGGAAATCGATTCGTCTATTTGCTTCAATCTAATGACCGTCTTTCGTTATTGTTTCAGGTGAAATTATTTAAAAACTGACGTGTTCTTCGTACTAAATGATAACTGTTACAACTACAGGCTGTCCCGTAAATCGCGCATCTCCTCTTATGAGGCAGATATGGGGATGGGATTCTAAGACGAAACGTCTTATACGATTTTCTCATCTGACGCACGGGTAATTAGTAATTGATTAAATTAAGTAGCCAGTCAGGTGTTCTTTTAGTTTGAACCGCTGTCACGCCAGCCTGCTAACTGGTCTGCTTCCCACGTTAAGGGGAAGTCGGAGACATTTGTCGATTCGGCGTGCGAAAACAGTCAATTTTCAAACAGCGATTACTTTACGAAAAAAAACAGGGTCCAAGAGTTTTCTCTGTCATTTAGAATGAAATGCGTGACTTACGGGACAGCCTGTATACTGACCTTTATAAATAAATAAACATGCAATTATTGTTTTTTTTTTGTATTTTCTTGTTATCAGTTGCAACATTTTTTAAGCAATCAGCTAGGTAATTGTTAAATTTCAAACCGCATCGATATCAATACTTACTAAACTTCGATTAATTCACATCCTAATAATAATTTATCTGGTTGTAATTCAACAACAGCCACTGTTTGATCATAAAAATACACCATACGGATTGAATCATTACGTATTCTTTTGCCACTATATTTCTTTAACGGTTGATGGTGTTGTTGTTGTTGTTGTTCTTGTTGTTTATCAGCATTATCACCGCCATTCTTATTGTTGTTGTTAAAATTACGTAAATTCGCTAATGAACCACCAAGAAATGGGAAATTCAATGAAAACGTCGATCTCTCCTCAATTGTAAATATACAAAACACAAATATAAACAAATAAAAAATTAAAGGATTTCTATAGATTGATAACAACATTGTGTGGTGTGTGGAAAAAACGCTTTTCCGCACACGATTCTTTGTTAAAAATCCACCACACTATAATAACAACAAATTCACATTGTTTTAAAAGCAACTATAACTGTGACTGGCTACCTTTCAACGAATGAAAACAACACAAATGCACACTTGAAGTTACTAAATATTAATATTTTAGTTTTTATTTTTATGGAAAGGTGAGCACGTTTTTACGCACGCATGCGTTTCCTCACAATTTCCACTGAATTTTTACGAAATCTATTTTCACGACGTAAAGTGAAACGAGTCGTCAAAATTGACGCTTTTATCGTGTAATTTTTTAAAAAAAAAATGTAGAAGACTAGGAAATTGTATTTTTAGGTGTTTTCTAGTAGACAAGACTTGACCGGATTTGTTAATATTATGTGTAGACTTTCTTTTCGTGGCCTACAAAAATTCAGTACAATACACAAATACATACGTATAGATTCTGTGAAAGACTAATTAGTTTAATTTATAAATAAAGTAGGAGATTGATGTAGACGTCATTTAAAATCGATTTCTATCCACTGTGAGAAACTTTTAAAAAATGGAAATTTGAATTTTCAAATTTCCCTCCTGTTGTGTAACCTTAACTACCTCCATATTCAATTATTTTCAAGGGAAAACCTGTCTTATGGTAGACCTGCGGTTATTACGCTTTTCAGACGTTAGATGGCGCTTGCGCTACACCGTCTTTTATCTACATTTTTGTCCATATTTATATTTTTAAATTATAACTTTAAAACGTGAATTGGTGAAAAAATTGATGTTGATGCCAAACAGTTTCGTTTAAATCAATTTTCATGGCTGATTCTAGATTGATTTCTAGAGTATATTATCATATAATTAATACTCGGAGAATTTAACATCATCAAAAAAATCAGAAGCTAAATAAAACTAACCCGGATGCGACGAAAAAGTTTGAACAAAATCTGTTCTCTCATTTTCGAGATAAAAACTAAAATAGCCCAGAAAGCAAGGTTTTTCACTTTTTATTTTTTCAAAAACTAAACAACAGATTTTTTTAAAATTTGATATAACTGAAGCTGAGACTGATAATTTTTGAATTTGATCTGTGGTTTTAGGCCCGTATAGTTCTACCTTAATTACAAATCAATTTAAATTGTTGATTACCTAGAAAAATGAACAAAATCAAATAAATCCATGTATTTTTTAATTTTTTTTCTCTATAAATATAGGGTGTACAACGCTATTTCACCTCGCAGTTGGCCAGGCTTGGTTACGTAGAACGTAGGACTGTAGCTTGGTTCGGCTACTTGTTTTTTCATTGGTCCATACATTCAACCAATTATAAGCTCCGAAATTTGAATTTCAACCAGTCACACTGATTGAACACCCAAGTTATTTAATTGGCAGATTTCAATATAACAGATGTCAACATGATTGATTTCATGCGTTAATCCGCCGAATACCATTCGAACTATTTATTTAAATTCGATTATATTTACAAGGTTAGCCTGACCACATGTTGTTTAAGAAAAATTAGACTTTTTTGTCTTTTGTCGTGATTTGTTTCCTAAACATGTCGGTGTAACCTGCAAATTTTATCGATTAAATGGATAGTTCTTGTCGTATTACATATGAAAAATGAAAAATGTAGTTAATTGTCCGTATGAACCAAGCTGCGACCCTATGTATGTAAGTATAGGTCGCATTACCTACTGCGAGGCGAAATTGCGTTGTACACCCTGTATGTTGGTAGTCACCATAGATCTACTGTATCTATGGATAGCGCTTTTCCGTATTTCGTCTATACGTCTATAGTGCCTAGCGTACCATCCAGGCAACACATTAACAGCACAAATCACAAACAGTGCAAATATTTCTGCAAACTGTAACAGATCCGGTACATTTTTTAAAAGCCCCGCTGATTATTATCTTATAATGATTGATGATAGATCAGGAAGCAACATTTGATATAATCCAATCGTCGGGGGTAATTTCATTGATTTTCAAATTACGTGTATAATGTGTTGCATATGCTAGTTAAATATTGTGATTGATCAAAATTGTAGATCCGGTCTCTAATTATAATAGATTGTTCATGTATACGCAGCCTTAGCGTTGTGACTTTAACCACAGTTGACGTTGACAGTTCAAGGTCAATATGTTGTTTTGAGGTTAATTTAAAAATTCCCGTTACTCCACCTAGATTTCGTTAAATAATAAGTACAAGAAGATAAAATTGGATGATGGTATCGTCTGTTGGTTCAGTTGTTGTCGGTAATCTACCATCTTCATCATAAATAAGTAGAATGATTCGATTTCTTTGTGTTACCATTTTAATTGCCATAAATTTCATTTCGTTAACAATAACAACAAATAGTGCACAATGTTCAATAGATTATCAACATTATTTAAGTACAAAAACACCGTACCGTATTGTTGCAAATTTAAATCAAACAGAATTGAAATTTGATAATTGTACAGCAACGAAATTCTGGTCGTTGATACGACATGGTACACGTAATCCTAATTCGAAATTAATTGAACAAATGCAAGAACGTTTACCGGAGATACGTGATTTAATTTTAAATAATTTACACAAATCTAATGGTAATTAAATCAATTATTATTTATTTTAATAATTGATATCGTGAATTATTGTAGATGTTATACGAAATTCCGATTTGGATGCATTTAAACGTTGGTCGACGAAACTAACAGCCAACGATGAGAAACAACTAACACACGAAGGTGAAGATGAGATGTTATTCTTAGCTGAACGTTATCAAAACAGATTACCGACAATTTTCGATAAGATTTATAGTAATTCAACATTTAAAGTATATAATTATTGTATTCTCTTCATCATATTGTTTAATTTATTTGCAATGTTTTGTTCCAGTTCAAATATACGGCAACACAACGGACGAAAAAGAGCGCCCAGATGTTCGCCGCTGGTCTATTCGGCCGCCAAACTGTACGCGACATTCATTTTCCACAACCTTTAAAACACGATCCAATCTTGCGGGTATTATCTTCAATTATATAACAATTATTTATAATCAATTTGATTTGTTAGTTTTATAAATTGTGTAATAAATGGCGGCGGCAAATTAGTAAAAATCCATCCGTATTGATCGAACGACAACGTTTTGGAAATAGTGAAATAATGACAAATATGATAAGTCGAATTAATAAACGTTTAAATCTCATTGATCAACAATTAGATTTCAACGATATACATACGATGTATATGGTGTGTAGTTTTGAAACAGCATGGAATAATAATCGACGTTTTCGTAATAATGGCAATGGTAATCGTTCACCATGGTGTGCACCGTTCACAATTGACGATTTAAAAATTATGGAATTCTATGAGGATTTGAAATATTATTGGATTGACGGTTACGGTTATGAATTAACATACAAACAAGCATGTCCAGCATTCAATGATTTAATTCAATTCTTTCAAAAGTAAATATTTTATTACACCCCAAAGTCGGGCATGTTTGAGCTATATAGAGTCGTAACTGGGTTCATACTCTACTAGAGTAATCAAATCGTTGTGTGAATAATGGCAGATTTTAGGTGTAATCGACACCAGGCAGCGCCACTGTTGAAGTATTCCTAGAGTTGTCAGTATTGCGACTACTAGGCGGCGACACTATCGAAATACTCCCGGCGATGGGAGTACAATCATTAAGGACCCCTATTCGATGTCTGAAAAATGACAATTTTTTTTAATCATCGATTTTTCGCTTGTTTTCTGGGATATCCGGTGTTGAGTTTTAAGTTTCACGGTGCATCTCAAGAAGTTTTCCATTTCAAACTGCACAGGAAAATGTCGGAGCATGTTAATTTTTTAAAAATCATGCAGTTTCTACAATTTTAAAAATAAAAAATCGTACAGTAGCTTGTTTGAAAGTTTATTCATGGGCCGAGGGCAGATGGTTTCCAATTTTGGAGAATCTAAAAAGTGATTTAAAAAAAATAAAGAAAATTTTCTAATTTTTTAGATTTTCCAAAATTGGATTTTTCGAAAACCATCTGCCTTCCGCCCATAAACAAGCTTTCAAAGTATTAGAGGTGTTTTTTTGGGGTAATTTTTCCTAAACAACATGTTGTCGGGGTAACATTGCAAATTTAATCGAATTTAAATGAATATTTCGAATGGTATTTGGAGGATTAATGCATGAAACCAGTCATATTGAAATCGCCAATTAAATAGCTACTTGATATTTAAACATATGTAATACAACAAGAACTATTCATTTAATCGACTAAATTTGCAAGGTTACCCCAACAACATGTTATTTAGAAAAAACACTACAAAGAACACCAATAATACGGTTATTACTAATATTAGAAGTTTATTCTGGAGTGATTTTTCCTAAACAACCTGTTGTCAGGCTAATCTTGCAAATTTATTTGAACTTAAATGAATAGTTCGAATGGTGTTTGGAGGATTAATGCATGAAACCAATTATATTGAAATCTGCCATATTAACACTTACCGATTAAAAATACTAACTCTGTGTTTAATCAGTGTAAAACGATTGTGATTGGTCGAAATTCAAATTTTCGGGGCTTATGATTGGTTGAATGAAATAATCGAATGTAATACCACAAGAACTATTCATGTAATCGATTAAATTTGCAAGGTTACCGGTCAAACATGTTGTTTAGGAAATATCTCGACAAAAAACAGCGATAATACGATTTCAAAGTATTAGAGATGTTTTTTGGAGTGATTTTTCCTAAACAACTTGCCGATTAAATACCAACTTGGTGTTTAATCCGTGTAAAATGATTGTGATTGGTCGAAATTTAAAATTTATAATTGGTTAAATCTAAAATAGAAAAGACTTAATCATCAACAAATAGATGGCAGCATCTCTCGAGCAAATTTTCCAATTACAAATCTCCAATAATA
>JAZBGW010001106.1:0-12520 GCA_037464815.1 Mylabris variabilis
AAAGTGTTTTCTTAAAATTGACCAAATCTTTG
The DNA here is from genome assembly GCA_037464815.1 of Mylabris variabilis. Lineage (NCBI taxonomy): Eukaryota > Metazoa > Arthropoda > Insecta > Coleoptera > Meloidae > Mylabris > Mylabris variabilis. Next base: position 33 of record JAZBGW010001106.1, read on the forward strand.
ACTATAAATAGAAAAGCTCCATCAGATCCCGGTAGGGGAGCAAATATTAATTTAGGAAATACGGATTACCTGTAATTTTCTGTCCAGATAATAGAATACCGACACATTAACCCGAAACGAAATTGACAATAAATTGCACACCTTCATTTAACTTCCTGTCAAGGTACCTTAAAACCGCAACATTTCCATCAACTATCCACCTAAATTTTAAGAAGAAGAAGAACAGATTAATCACATCCTGTTCAGGTGGTTGATTGAAAACTGAAAGTGCTGTATCTAGCAAAAAAGAAGATAAATCGTATCATTCTTGTATTCGACTAATAATAGGGTTATTGTGGAAATTGGGGAAGGTACTAAAAAAGAAACAAATATACGGAACAGTAGATAGAAATAAGGGGTAATTATCTATGGTATACTGGATTGATATCTGTCTTCTCCCTTATTTGATCTCCCCCTCCCCACAAAACAATTAATGAACGTACGTAAGACAAGTATCGTTTCAAGTTAATATGAATTCGATCGTAAAAATCTTGTAAGATGTTGATATTTCCTTTTAAGTACGTACACATTTAGAGTACAATTATTGTTATTGTCTTCGTTATAAAAAGGTTTCTTTAATTGCTTGATTGTTCAGGTACAAGGCACAGAAACAGCAATATTATCCTATTATAAAAACTTCACCGAGGGATGTTATTGGCGTATTAGAAAAATTTCCAGTTTTTTCAGTAATCACAAAGATTTTTAAATTTTTAACCCTATAAACAATCTTCATGAATCTGTTTAGTAGTTGTTCGACGATGGAAAATTTGTTATAAATAAAAACAACAAAAAGTTTTGACATTTTCTGTGTCGGCTTTTAAATTATTCATCGACTTTATAAAACAAGACAAGTTCCATATGGTATTATTCAGACTTCATTTATTATTTCATCAATACAAATAAATTTCGTTGAACTTGGATCTTTTATATATGTTTCGGTTAAAACATTTATTATTTATGCAAATACCCTTACGGAAACGATTTTAAAATATCTATCAGATGATCTTGATAATGCCGTTATTGCAGCTGTATGCGCTTATTGTTCGTTCAATTTAAAAAATAAATAAATAAAAATACCATTGCAGACAATAATCAGAGCACACGAGTACATCACAGCACAGCAGGAATATAATTTAACATGATTCCAATCGCAATCGTTAAATGAGTTTAATAATAACAAATTATTGAGAGTAGTTTATGATTAATAAATTAGGACACGTGCTAAGAATTTATTAATTGTATGACGTCATTCGGTAGATGTATGTAATTCAAAACAATTAAACCAAAAATAAAAGGGAACTGGGGATGACGTACATTTAACAACAGAAAAAGAAACACCATCAACATATGCATAAGGATGTAACATTTAAGTGTTAGGGTTAAATATAATTAGTAATACACTAAAAAATAATCTAATTATTAATTAGAATAGTGCCAAAAATAGAGAGTGTTATATATTTAAGTAATTTTAAGTGGTAGTGTCCGGTGCTTCCGCTCTAGTAGTATGTGCACCAGGAAATCCTCATTAAATTTTGCACCAACTGTTTTATTTTATTTTGTTTTTATTTAGTTTTTAATGAAAGCCTCTTGTAGCAATCAGAGACGATTCAACGTATGGACGCCTCTGGTATTCCAAGTGATAATTTAATAATAGTAATAATAATAATAATAATAATAATAATAATAATAATAATAATACGCGATTGTGTAGAGAAGGCGCTTAAGACTGTTTTAGTCGTTTTTTGAATTTAAGTTTAGATTTTAAGACATTTTCCTTATCAACTCTCAGAGAAGATTCAGATACTTTAATTAATTTTGGAGATAGAGACTTGAGTTACAGTCAAGTTTCAGGATATTTTCTTTTAGTTGCTAGAACAGAAGCATTTTCCTATTTAAGTCTAGATTTTGATTCTTGTACCAAGTCACTGCTTATTTTGTTAAACTTTACAATTTGAAAGGAGATCATTTAGTGATCTTTACTTAACTTTTAAGCTGCATTCTTGACTTTTAGTTTGTTTGAAGAAGTTTTGACTTTAAATCATTAATTTTTTATTAAATTGTGACATCAAGTCGTCAAAAAATAGAAGATTTTGATATTTCTGGTCAATTTTTAGCGAATTTCAACAGTAAGGGAGAACCTGCCTTTGATAGACCTACGCTTCTTAAACGTTAGATGGCGCTTGCTCCACAACGTCCTTTATATATACATATATTTTTATCCATATTTACAGATTACTTTTAATTTTAATTTTAAAACGTATAAATTAGGAAAAAATGGACCTTGGTGCCAAATATTTTCGTTCATATCAATTTTCATCGCTGATTCTATATCGTACACTTGGTTTCTAGCGTATATTATTTTATTAATACACATATTTCGTTATTTCGTCTTTTCTGTTTTGTTTTTTTTTTTGTAAAAACTATAGGTTCAAAGTCAGCCAAGAAAATAAAGAAGATAAATAAAACTTGATTAGATGCAATAAAAATGTTTAAACAAAATCTGGTATAAGATTTCCGAGATAAAAAATAAAAATCATGTTTTTTTTGATGTTTTTTCACTTATTTTCAAAAACTACATACCAGATTTTGTTTAAACTTGTTATAAATGAATCTTAGTCAAATATTAAGCTAGGGTAATTTTTTAAAAAATTTGAGCCTATAGTTCTTTTTTTTCATCCAGTAGCGTTCAACCTTAATTAAATTGTTTGGTGAATTGAGTCCAAAATTCTTAGGTTTTAATATATACAGGATGTTCGGCCGTTTCCACCAAACTAATAGAACGATTCAAATATTATTTTAAGGATTTTTAGATTATTTTGGCAAAATTAGAACCTCGCAGCTCATTTGGAAGTCGGTTAACAGTTGGAAATTCATAACCAAATGACTGATTGTGAGAATGACTCGAAGACTTTCTCAACAGTCCCAACATTGATTTTTTTGTTTTTCCCATTGAATTCTAGGAAAAATATGAGACATTTCGAGAAAAACGAAAAAATTAATAATGGAATGATGCTCGAGTCATTCTAACAAGTAAACCACCCAAGGTCGAAACTCCCGATTTTAATGATTTTTGGGATAGAAGTAGTTTATTTTATTCTAAAGGATCCGTATTGTGTCGTTTGTGCTCGTACTTAAAGGGGATATTGGCGTTGAAGTTAGCCCTGCAAAATCAGTTGTAAGTCATGTTATCGTCAAAAACGAGCTTTTTTGACCGCCTTGCAAATGAACTAATTTTGCTAAAATGTTCTCTAGGAACTGTTCTACAAATCTTTAATATATTTTTTTTGAGTTTCTCTATTATTTTAAGTAAATATCCCTTAAATTAAATTATTTGTTAAATGTTTAATAAATAATAATAATTACAAATCTTTAATAAATAACATCAATAATTTTGTGGAACAAAAAGACAAAGAATTTAATAAATATTTATTTAAATTATGTACTCACAAATTGGAGACCCTGAAAAAAGTTCTTCTAAATTATCAACTTTTGATTAACAAATTTAATAAAAGCAAATTTGAAATTATTTTTGAATTTTTGCACTTTCGGTACTAAAATGGGTGCCTTAGTCCCTCATTACAGAGACTAAAGTAACACTTTTATTCCCTAGAGACATAATATTCATTATTTCCCTAGGGATATAAATATTTTTCTTATATTATCAATTGCAATTATTTTACCTTATTATTGATGCAGTAACTATAGTAACTTCCACTCTCGAGACGAAATACCGCACTTAGTCCCTTGTTATACCGTGTGATTCACCTAAAACGAAAAGTTATTATGACAGCTTGCATTGTTTGGCGAGCGAATCGAAAAACATTTCAAAGCTCATTTGGAAGTTAGTCAAAAAACGTTCGTTTTTCACGATGTCGCGATTTTCAAAAACAAACTAAACACGAAAACGACTTAGAATGACTCCAGGATCCTCCGAACGTTGATTTTTTTCGTTTTTCTTAATTTTATTCTGGAACAGATGGGAATCTTTCGCGTTTTTTCTAGAATGCAATGGAGAAAAACGAAAAAATCAATGGTGGGAGGATCCTCGAGTCATTCTTACTCGCTTTGCTGGTTTTTAAAAATCGCGTCCTTGTCCAAAACGAGCGTTTTTGACCAATTTCCAAATGAGCTATGAGGTTCTAATTTTGATAAAATGGTCTCCAGGTATCACCGTACAAATCCTTGGAATATTTTTCGAATCACTCGCCAAATAATTGCCCGAAGAACTGTCGTTTTAGGTGAATCTCCCGGTATAATATTCTATTATATCATTGCAATTTGATACTATGATCGCTCTTTATACCGCCTTTTGATAAGAAATTCTCAGTCAAAATCTTCTAATTTGTTCTTTTAATTAAAAGCAAAATGGGATTACTTTGATAATTATGAGTTGCAAGAAATTAAATTGCTCTTAATTTATGAGGCACAATAGATCGTAACCGTTTAGCTCTTGATACGTCCCTGGTGGTAACAATATTTCCCCGAATTCTGGGGGCTAGTACAATAAAAAAGTTTGACGACCTCCGATCTATTTTAATCAACAAAAACGATGTTATACATATATATATCCATATAAATTCTTTCAACAATAACCGGAACGTATAATGGCAGTTTGTTAAGGAAAGCTGGTTGGGGCACCAGGTATACATATACATATATACAATCTGTACAGATCGCGGTTGTAAATCAGTTTTATTAATATGGCTATGTATGACGGCATGTACGTATGTACATATGTACAAACATACTCGGCTTTCTATTTGTGCTTGGATTTTCTATTGTAGTAGAATGCTAACAATATAATCTTTTCTAGAAAATGCAACGACCAAAAAAAAAATGAGACAGCCTGTTATGGTGACAGTATCAAAAGACCGGTCTCCAAATGATTTTTCCTGTAACAATGTTGATTTTTTAACAAAAACAGAATTCAGAAAACAACTGAACCGACCAGTAACTAGTAGCTATCTTTGCTGTTTATGTAAATGATTAATTTGAATTTTTATAATAATGCCTGTAAGATTTTTGCATTTTAGTACCTAAATCGAATCTGGTAGCTGGTAGAAGTTAGGAAAATATTCAAAACTTATTCTAATCACAAATTAAACACATGCCACTTAATTCTTCTATCCACCCGGGATTTGAAGGCAAGAACTCCTTCCCCATTATGGTTAGAGGCGATTTAGACTTGTTCTGAATTTTAATGACTAAAGAATTTCTTTGTGTCTGTCTGTAACGACAAATAGATTACAGGTTCTTGAAAAATCTTCAAATACCGATTTTAATTCTGCATAATAAATGAAGGAGAATATAAATCGGGTCTAGTGTCAATAATATTAAAACCATCCTCAAAGAAATTACCAGAAACATCGATCAAATTCAGTTGATATGCGGCAGAAGGAAACAAACATGAAAAAGTATCAGTTACAAGTCAAGTTCGAGTCTTTTCGTTTTAAAGTAGCCCATTTATTTGGGGGTCTTTCCTTTTTCCTTTTTTTTTCGTTCAATTCAATTTATATGTTGTCATTTGTCTGTGGGGGTGCACGTGACGCAGCACCCTCCTATATCTTTGCGGCTGTCACCAATTTAATGACATATGACTAGTAAAGACACGCCTTTTACCTGTCTTTTGGCTCCGTATGCCATTAAGACATAATTAGATTCACATTTTTTTGAAGAACTGAACAAAATGCTTAATCATTAGCTACAAATTTAATGTTTAAATAGATTGAGAATCAAAGAAAAAAAATCATAATTTTGATGAATTTATGATTGGCATAACGTAAATGATTCGTTTCGGTTGAAGTTTAAATATTGTGAATAGCTTGTTAGGGATCAAATTGGAATTTTGCAGTTCATTCATGCATGGATAATTGGTTTTGTTTTTCGGGTTTTATCGAGAGTCTGTATTAAATTACAAATATAACAAGGGGCTGATTGTTGGATAAACTAATTGAGTTTCTAACGAGATTGCCAACACGATTACGAAATCAATTAGTCTGCTTTACCAAAACAGAAAAAGGCTACCCTACTTCAGTAGCGTAACGGAAAATTTCAGAGTCCCTCTACTAATTATTTAATGACATATCTAGAAGATAAGTCATCCATTAAGAGACATTTATTACATTGTTGAGCTGAAATATTTCAAGAAAAGAGTTTAAACTTCGTTGAGCCCCTTTGGGCCTTTGCACTGTGTGGATTTTGGGGGTGTACTTTGCGCCATTGCTACCCTTGCACTTCTTAAACTAAATTTCAAATATGACGATTAGAATTTTCAAGAAGATCGCAGGGTGGACAATTTTGATCAATGATCACGAAAAAATTCTGAGATAATAGGGGCAGTATTAGAATTTTTTATCTAAAACAAGGACGTATTATAGGCATTTTTTAATACTAAATATAAGTACTGAGAGTTGCCTAACCTAGAGCTTTTAACTCTGCGCGTAATCCCGGCTCCAGATATTGGTCCCAACTCTGATTTCGTGAATTTCAGGACTATTACATTGGGGATTCAGGACATTAATAAAAAATTCAGGACAACTAGTTCCTTGCTGATAATTTCAGTGCAAAGTAAATTTATCTATTTTATAAAAAAATACATTTCAGGAGATCGGTTAAGGGCCTATAGTAGTCATCAACTCTCGATTCGGTGTCCGAAAAAATGATAATATTCAATCATTGGCATCTCGCTTGTTTTCTGAAATACTGAATTTTTTTAGGAGACTTTGACTAAATTCTGAAGCGCAGAGGAAAAGCATGTCAAAAATTTTATTCCTTCATATTTTGTACGATTTTAAAAAAAAATCTATGATACCTTGTTTGAAAGTTTATCTAGGAGGTCGTGAAAAATCCAATTTTGGAAAAATGTAATGAAATTTTTTTTGCCGTCCTGAAACAAGTAGTGAAAGAACGCAGGACAAGTGAGCTCGAATTCAGGATATCCTGCGAAATTCAGGACAGTTAGCAAGCCTAGGCAACAGTGTTTGTCCAATGTGTGGTTGAAGGAAATGGGAGTGGCGCCATGGAAGTTGAACATGCGTTGTCAAACATCAAAGGAGTTGGCGCCAACGTTTGTCTAGCCATCCACACATTGGAACTAACTGCATTGGTTGAGAAGTTGGCGCTGCTTGGAACTAACTGAGCTTGATCTCAATGTCTGGACGCTTTAAAAAAATTTACTCGTCCAACATGAGCCACTATTTACACCAAAGTTGGGACCAATGTGTGGGGCCGGCCTAAAAAAATTCTTGTTTTTTTGTAAGAACTTTATTGAAATTCCGCTTTACAGGACCGCCTCATAAAATCGGGTTTAATTGATCTAATAAAGGTAACTTTTTGCACCGATTGTCGATTTCAAAATTCTAAATTTCACTTCACTATTCAATTGTAAATTGTAGTGTAAATCCAAGAATTTGTGTCGATTATTCGTTAAAACTCTCAAATTTCCGCCATCATCAATTGAAAATCCATCAATCCAATTCATCGTTTCTCGATCACGACCGAAAATTTTCGCCTTTGAAAAACTTTCATTAATATTCCAAACACCAATGCTGTACAACGGTAATAGACCATAATATAAATTACCTAAAGTATCCACAATTAATCCATCACTTTGACTCTGTTTTTTACCAACTAATTTGACGTCCTTTCTCCATTCACCGGAATTAATTGAATACTCGTCCCTTAAAATCCTCAAATCAATCGAATATAAATTTAAATCGGCTAATGCACAGAAGAATAACTGGCGTTTATTTGAGGATTTCGGTGATAATGCAATGCCATTAATTGGCGACAATTGGCTAAATTGTAATCGATTCACTATAAATTCGGATGAATCCAAATCGCCAAACATGGTTCTATCGCGTATCTTCCAAGCATGATTCTGTTGTAATGAATAGATAATTAAACCAGGATCAACTAAACTACTGTCGGTTATATAAGCGAATTCTCCATTCTCTACAACAATATCGCTTAAAAACCCACCAGTAGTTAAACACACCTCATTCGGAAACGTATAAGATTGCACCATTTTATTTGTGTTTAAATTATAAAGAACCACTTTCGGTGGGCATTTTGTATTGTTGTTAATTCGAACACCATCCAACACCCACATAATACCGTTTTCATCGATTTCAATACTTTTAACACTTTGTAAACTGGTACAGGATCGATGAAAGTACATTTCCCAATTGGGATAAGCTTCAATCAATCGATTGAATTTATTATGCGAATTGTCTTTGATAAAACCGAGAGTAACTGGAACACCTTTACGAAATTGTGGCATTGATACGTACAGACTACCATCGTGATATTTAACACTGGTAATCACGACATTTTCCGGGATATAGAGACGTTTCTTTAAAACACTCCGATAAGCTATCTGTGACGGCCACGAATAATTTATAAATTGCCATTGGTATTCAACGGTGAATTTATTTTGTACACCTTGTGTTTCATCAAGAGGTGTTACAGGGATGAAATCATCATCCAAAGACCAATCGATCGGTGATATTGGTGGCTGTAGATCAATATTTGTTTGATTTAAACAGTGATTTAAGAAGAGAATACTCCAAACTGTACTACAGATTGGATGCATTATAAACAATTATTGTAAAAATACTAAAACTATAAGTTTATTGTTCATAGTTTTTATATGGTGATTATAATTACGGGAAATATAGACGATCTAGATTAAATTGTATAACCATATTTTACCGAGAGATTGCCTAATGAGTGTAAAACGGGAAATTTCGCAAGATATAATTAATATCAACCGATTCATTAAATTTTTGTATTATCTGTCATCAATAAGATTATATAACTCTTAAAATAGAGGATTTATATAACAATTTTTCTGCTTCTAAATATACATTTGCATATTTTACATATATTCTGATTTCCTTTAATGTAAACATAATAAAAGTCACGTACCAACCCTTATTTGTTTCTAATGTCAAGGATTTTCTTTTAAAAAAGCAAACTAGGAATTAACATGAACAATCTTACCCTATCAAAGTTAAAAACAGGAAAGGTCCGCCTCATTTTTTAATTTTTTTGCGAAATACAGTAGCGAAAAACGGGAAAAGTTAATCTTAAGATGGTCTACGAGCCATTCTTATGCCGGTAGTTGGTTGGCGGAAATCGCGACATTGTCGGAATATGGCGTTTTTTGGCCAACTTCAAAATGAGCTACAAGGCCTTAATTTCACTAAAATGTTCTCTGAGAATATCCTACAAATCCTTAAAATATTTTTCAAATCATTTGCGAAATAATGGGAGTTGTCATAAAATTATAAGAAGTTTTCGTGTGATGTAGTGCACCTTACTCTCTTATTTTAAATAGAACGGTATACTTTTTGCCTGATTGGAACACAATTTTATAGATGAAGAACCGGGCAACACCTTTTTCGGGCGGGCCCATGGCAAATAAAGGCAAAAAATGCATTTTTCTTTTAAATTCAATGAGTTTTTTCCAAAATTCGTCACTTGTTATTTTCACCTATTAAAAATAATTATTTAGCAACAAGACTCATAAAGTTTGTAGATATTTTAATGGCTTTTTCCATAAAGTTTGTAGATATTTTAATGGCCTTTCCAACTATAATTGATATTATTGTCGATGAAACGATAATTGTTTATATTTCCTAGATCTGTTGTTATAGTTATTGTTCATTTGGCAATAAACATCACCCAATTCTAAAAATGCACAAAAGCAATGCTAAATTAAACTGCAGTAGCAATCCTGTACGGTCTCAAATTTCGCCTCACAGATCATTATCGCTTAATAATTTAAGTTTGCAAAGTTTTAAATCGCACGATACAATCTCAATTAGTCGTGGCAATAGTTCAATGTGTAAGTTTTTTTTATGAATCTATTTTTGTAAAATTGATTTACAAAATCTTGCAGATACAATGCCAATAAAACAGGATCCGTCAACGTTAACGAATTTCCTCGATTGGATTTCGATGTGTTTCTGGAAATGTTCACCTGGTTGTCAACAATTAAACAAGAAATCTTAATATTTTCAATACCAAAAATAAACATATTGATAAAATGATTTTATAATAAATTTTTACAATCCAAAACGTGCTGGTGTTCTTCTTGGTGTCGCTCCAGCACTGACAATTTCCTGTCCCTTATTTAGTGCAGCTTCACGTTTGTCAGCTGCCTCTTTTCTAGCACGCATCTCCTCTTGTGCAACCTGCATTTGATTCTCCATCTCTTGTAAATGTTCAGCTGCTTGTTTCTTCTTAGCACGTCCCGATTTTCCTGTTTCTTTCAATGAGAAAAACATTGGACCTAATTCAGCTAACCAATGACCATCAACAGCTGTTACACATTGCATATATTCACGTGCTGTCATTACTAATTCATGATAGACAACATAATCGGGTGTATTGCCTAAACCAAATAGGGCAGAAGTTGGATGTAAATGACATGGCATTCCCGTACGACAATTAACATATTCGCCAATGCCTTTTAAACGGGCAGCTTGATGGAAATAAGCCGAACAAATACATTTCCGTACAATATCCCAGTCGGTACCGCATGATTGAATTTCAAGTTTTTGTTGGACGACGATATCTTTCAATTGTTGGCGGACTTCACGCACTTTTCGCATTGCTTTAATGTGAATAAAATGTTCGTTACACCAATGTGATGAATATCTAGAATTTATAAATTTATTTAAACAAATAATTAGAATTAATAATTTCAATACTTGTTCTGTTTCCATTGATTATAAACGTTAAGATATGTTAAATGATCACTTTCAGGTACTTGGAATTTTTCACGTACACTATCAGCTTCCTCTTCTCTACCTTTAGGACGATAGAATATTGACGGAACAGATAACATAGACACTATAAATAGATCAAATAAATCATTGATAGTTACAATAAAACAATATACGATACCTATAATTAGAATTTCAGCAGTGCAACCCATTTGACTTGAAACAATCAACATTTGACATTGAGGCGGATCTAGGGGGAATTCAGCCATTTGACGGCCTAATTTCGTTAACATACCGGTATGATCTAATGCACCCAAAATCCATAATTGATATAAAGAGTTCAAGATATTATCCTGTGGTGGAGGATCCATGAAATGAAATTGTAATAAATCTTGAACACCCAATGATTTCAACAATAGAACAGTATTAGCTAAATTTGTACGTTGTATTTCTGGTACTGTTGTTATTAACAATTCTTCTTTGTATTGTCGTTCAGTGTATAATCGAAACGCTTGACCAGGACCTGTACGTCCAGCACGGCCGGACCTTTGATTGGCATTCGCCTGGCTAATTGGATAAATCTATAAACAAATCAAATTAAATCCGTTCTACGGAGAGTAGGGCTTCGAAATGAAGATATTAAGTTTTTTATTTAATATTGCGGTATACCGGTTTCGGCTGACGCCATCAAAAGTATCAATACCATGTTACAAGTTTTTTATATTTTGTTTTAGTTTTAAAAGTGGAAAACAATTTTTATAACAAACAATAAAAACTTACTCAAAAACAAAACAAAATATAAAAAAGATGGCGTAAGCCGAAACCGGTATACCGCAATATTAAATAAAACACCTTGGAAAGAACTTAATATCTTCATTTCGAAGCCCTACTCTCAATTGATCTTATCAACCAAGAAATGGACCATTTCAACCACTTATTAAATCGGTTCTAATGATTTTTTTTTAAATAGCTTACCTGTAAAGCGTCCATACCAATTCTAGGATTATAAACTTTCAATTTACAATAACCTGAATCTATGACAAATATTATCCCATCAACAGTCAATGATGTTTCGGCTATATTGGTTGCAACAACACATTTTCGTATACCTTCCGGCGAACGTTGGAAAATTTTCGCTTGAAGATCAGATGGTAATTGAGAATAAATTGGTAGAATCGACAATTCCGGTGCATTATCTATTTCACCTAAACGTTCAGCCAATACCTAGGATAGAAGACAAAAAACATGATGATTGGATTCTTAAGGGGAAGTCGGAGACATTTGTTGATGCGAAAACAGTCAATTTTCAAACAGCGATTACTCTCTTGTTTCTTAAGATATTGTCAAAAATTGACAATTTCAAGGTGCATGCTCTAAAGCGTTCTATTGATAAAATCCTGAATGACAGAAAAAACTTTTAGACCGTGTTTTTTTCGTACATTTTCCTTCGTAACTGGCTAAAACTTGTTCAATATTATTGATTTTCAATATGTATCAGGTGAATTTAGATAGCAAATTAAAAGAGATTTCCAAGTATTTAAAAAATTTCCGAATACCTATGTTAGTTTTCCGATAACTGAAGCAAATTTAAAAATTTTTCCGACAGTGATAATTTTCAAAATAGAAAATCATACTCTCCCATTTAGAAGGGTAATGTGAAAGCCAAGAACATGAAGCTCGCTTAAAATCGAATTTTGAAAACTGAGTGAGTTTCAG
>JAZBGW010001107.1:0-17661 GCA_037464815.1 Mylabris variabilis
GACCTATGTTTATATAAAATTTTCTTCATAGAATTTCATCTACTTTCCATCTTCAAAGTTTGTAAAGGAGCTAATGAATCACCCTGTATATATTTTTTTAATAAGTAATAATTGATACCTTTAGTTTTAGCAATGCAGTCAAGACTTGTTGAAGAATCGGTCTTATATACTTCAATGGTAACGGACTGAATTTGTTCTGTTTTAAGAAATCGTAAAGATTTTGTTCGAGCATCTCAAACACAAGACATGTATGGTTCTTGTGTTGGAAGCACTCATATGCACGTACAAAATTGAATTCGTCGGCATTTTCTTGACTTAATCTAGACAATATACTAACTTCAATTTGACCCTAAGAAAATTTAATCATTAGAAATGAAATATTTCAATAGATAATAATAATATTAATAGAAAGTGTACCTGTCTAGCGTACGATGGATGATTTTTTAAAATCTTTATAGCAACAATTTCATTTGTGCCCTTCTTCCAACATTTCACTACTTGCCCAAATGTACCACGTCCAAGGAATTCGAGCACTTCATATTGATTGGTCATCGAATATAATACTTCATGCTGGACAAGTTGATAATCACCATCGGCTCCACTACCAGACCCTGCTGTAATTTTAGACAATAAACAACAAAACATTAACAAACAAAATTATCAACAACAACAACAATAATATTAATATTCAGATATTCAACAACAATAATAATTAATAGCAATTATCCTACTAATATAACTAATTATTGATGAAGGTAAGTTAAAGATTTCATCGAAATGAACACAACAACACATAATGGCTTATTTTTGTGTAGAGAACTTGGCAAAAATTGAGAAAGGATGTTTGATTTTAACAATGTTTATAAGCATTATATTTCTGTTTATACCAATAAACCATAAAGTATGTGTGTGTAACAAAATTAAAACAAAAAAAACGCTATAAAAATTTACCTTGTTCTAGAAATCACAACAAAACCCACACGCAAAAATACTGAATCATACAAATCTAAATTTTATTTTAATTAAAAACTCATAAAGAGAAGAATTGTTGGTTTATTGCAAAATCTTGAACAATCTCTCAAGATAATCAATTTGAATCTAGTGCAATAGCATGTCAAACAAAAAACTGATAAATGCTGGCAAAAACATCTCAAAATGAATAATTTAAATCAAAAATTTTCAAAAAATAACGACTTGAATTTTCTAAGAACAAAATAAAAAGTCAAACACACCCCTCACTACGTCACTATTTAATTAATTCAATTCATCTAGATTCAAATCAACTATTTCGACAATTTCAGAAAACACTCTCCTTAAGATTTCGTATGTGCAATTTTTAATTTAATTATTAATTAAAAAAATTACTAAAAATCATACAATCCAAGTGAAGAGGGTTTGCATCATTTGTTAATTTATATTTAACATTAATGTATAGAAGAAAAATAAAAAATGTTCATTACATTTTTTCTTACCTTGCGGCTGGGGGTTCGCCCCCGGAGCCGCTGTAACCTTGCTGTGGGCCGTCGTGTTGGCTGATGTATTGCAATCAGTATTGGAAATAGCTTCACTGCTATCACCATTACCCTCTTGCGACCAGGCTTTTCGCTAAAAAACAAACATTACTGATATTGAAACAGAAAAAAAACATCCGATAATAAAATATTATTTATATAACTGATAGAATTTTGATAAGATCCCTGATAAGAACATTATTGTTATACTATGTCTCTTAAATATTAGAAAATTATCTTATCTTTACAGGTGTAATTTATTTTTTGATTATTTATTAATAATTATTTTACCTTTTGGCCGCACCGTTGGTACGTGTCTAAAAGTTTGATAGTAGATGCACGTACAAATGGCTGTTGACTATTTGGACTTGCATTGCTTAAATCACCAGTTTGTTGACCGAAATTGTTAGTTATTGTATATAAAGAGTCCTGTTGTTGTTGTTGTTGATGTTGTAAAAATGCTGCTGTTCTATCACTATTTTGCTCGTTATTATAATGTTCTGATTTACGTTTCTTTTGTTGTACCGCCAATCCTGTTGTGCCGCTATTATTGATGATGTTACTACTGTTGCCAGTGCTATTCGTAACCAATTGATGAGATTGGATGAACATGTCATGCATTCCCTAAAAAAAAAACAAGTAGAAAAAACAATTAATTAAATATTAAAAAATTACATCTATATTGAAATATTTGACAATATCATCAGAATCTGGAATCGGATATAGAGATGATGAATAAATTGCAATAAAAAAATCTTCATCCATTTTTTTGGCAAAAAAAAAATAAAATAAAATCTGCCAAAACGTCCCAACCATAGGAAGATTCAAACACAACTAACGCCAAAAATGAGCAACTATATATACCAAAGGACTATTTTTGGGTGGTAAAACAGAAAAATATGTAAGTGGGTGAAAACTTACGAATAATTAAGCAATGACTCTCACCAGGTATATTGAAATTAAGAGATTATTATAAACCATGTAATTTATATTTTTTCGAAAAGACCATTTCTACCTGCCAACAATTAATTCAAGCAAGACACAATTGTATAAAGGATTCGATATGTTATCAACTTTTCTATTTAGTCAAAAAGTCAATATTTTGATAGTATTTCATGTTCTATGTATAATAAAATTCTATTTATATATGTATGTGAATGTTAAATCGAACGAAGAAGAAAAAAATCAATCGATAATTTAAGTCACGAGAGCTGTAAATCTCAATTTAATTATATAAAAATTTATTTATTCCCAACAATTAGTTACATATT
The DNA here is from genome assembly GCA_037464815.1 of Mylabris variabilis. Lineage (NCBI taxonomy): Eukaryota > Metazoa > Arthropoda > Insecta > Coleoptera > Meloidae > Mylabris > Mylabris variabilis. Next base: position 2,783 of record JAZBGW010001107.1, read on the forward strand.
TAAATCTTGTAACTTTCCTAAGAAAAAAATTCCATACACCTGTTTATGTCTACAAAACATTAGACTACAAAAACTCCAATCGTCGGCATCGTCTTCATCAACATCTTAACAACAACAAACAGGTAATAATAAAAAATAAAAGTATTATTTCAACAACATAACAAATGAATACCGAAAAATAAACCTATGATTACTCCCTTCTGAACTCTTGTATAGTTGTCGTTTAGGTCTTGTGAATTTCGACTTATAAGTCAAATTACTTTATGGTTGGGGTGCACAAAGAAAACTATCTATGTTAATAACAATAGGCAAGTTATAAATCTTTGAAAGCAGGTAGTTTTTCCACTACATTATTTATTGCTATTCACCAAAACTACCATAAAATCATTTCACTTTTAATTCGAAATTCACAAGAGCTAGACGACAACTATAAATAAAATTAGAAGTATAACTTTTTAGAAAGTTGAAGAATTATTATAATTTCAAAGTTATAACTAGGCTTGAAATTCAAATTTAAAATTTTCAAATTTTAATTAAATTAAGAATTCGCAAAGAAAATAATCTGTATTAAAATTTACATTTGATAATCTCTACCTCTTGAATACGTAACAAGTAGGGTTGTATTTAAAAATGTATTTCTAAAATTCACAGAAGCCTATAAGCATACAATATACAGGTATGGCAATTCAAATACTTCCATACAAGAGGGGAGGGGGGAGAGAGAAAAAGATATAGTCGACATATTTCTATCAATGAAACTTGTTCGTAACGATTTCTACACATGCCAAAAAATCCAGCTAACCCTTATTTGTTTTGCTTTTTATAAGAATAAAAAAGAGATTTCTTGTACATACAGTTTTCCAAGGCGGGTAAATAAACTAAAACATCGCGGCATCATTGTCTCATATATCGGGTGTACCACGGTACTTTACCTTGCCGTTGGCCATGCTTTCATCACGTAGTGTCGTAGCTTTGTTCGGCCGCTCGAAAAATACATTGAGAAATGTCAAATGTAAAAACTATCAACAAAGTTACGATGCTGTGTAACCCATGACCAATTGTTAGGTGAAATATCGTTCTAGACATGTTCTTTAATTGTCTTGTTTAATTAAAAGAAAACACAAAGTTTCTTGGCTATTTCACTCTTGATTAAAAAATAAGACTTTTCTACGTCTATTCAATGAAGTTAAATGAGTTTGCTCTCTATCTGACACATTGTAGTGAATGACGCCAAGAATGAGATAGACTTATCTTGTAATGTCTCTGGTGTACAAATCAAATATACAGGGTTATTCACGTCTGACGAAAAGTTCGTATGGCTACTCCCCATTATTTGACGAACAATTCAAAAAAAAAAAATGCAAGGATCTTTAGGCGGCTACGTGGAGATTGTTTTCGTAAAATTACCGGGCGAATCGCTTAAAACGAAAAGTTCTTATGGCAACTCCCATTATTTGGCGAGCAAATCAAAAAATATTTAAGGATTTATAAGAGGATCCCTAGAGATCGTTTTAGCAGAATTAGAACCTCGTAGCTCATTTGGAAGCTGGTCAAAAAACGCTCGTTTCTGACGATGTTGCGATTGTTAAAAACAAACTAAACACGCAGAACGACTTAGAATGACTCGAGAATCCTCCCGACATTATTTTTTTTTCGTTTTTCTCCATTTTATTCTAGAACAGGTGGAAATGGTTTGCATTTTTTTCTAGAATGCAATGGAGAAAAACGAAAAATATCAACGTTGGGAGGATCTTCGAGACATTCTCAGTTGTTTTAGGTGCTTAGCTCGTTTTTGAAAATCGCAGCCTTGTTCAAAACGAGCGTTTTTTGACCAACTTCCAAATGAGCTACGAGGTTCTAATTCTGCTAAAATGATATCCAGGTACCACCCTACAAATCTTTGAAATATTCTTCGAATCGCTCGCCAAATAATGGGAGTTGCCATAAGAACTTTCCGTTTTAGGTGGTTCACCCGGTAAAATCTCATAAGTTCATTTGAAATTTGGTCAAAAAACGCTCGTTTTGACCAAGGCTGTGATTTTCAAAAACTAGTCAAACACGCAAAACGACTAAGAATGGGTTGGAGACCCTCCCAACAGAGTTTTTCGTTTTTCTCAATTATATTCTAGGAAAAAATACGACACATTTCCACCGATTCCAGAATAAAATTAAGAAAAAGGAAAAGAATCAATGTTGGGAGGGTCTCTGAGGCATTCTTAGTTTTGCGTATTTAGCTCGTTTTTGAAAATCGCGACATCGCTAGAAACAAACATTTTTTTGACCAATTTCCAAATGAGCTACGAGATTTTAATTTTGCTAAAATAATCTACAGGGACTACCTTATAAATTCTTGAAATATTTTTCAAATTAGTCGACAAATAATGGGAGTTGCCATAATCACTTTTCGTCTTACGTGAATAACCCTGTAAATGTTTCGAGTTACCATTACCAGCGTGGTATATTATAAACTATTCACTTTCAATTGTTATCCAATACTAAATTGGTAAATAATTAATTATTATTAAATTGTATTTGTTTATGTAACAACTGATGAAAACACCAACAATCAGAACACATTAAAATAAGTATAACAAAAAAAAATTGTGTAATATTACATAGCAACAGAAATTCTTAATATACAATAATAATACCAATAAAACATTAACAATAACAAAGCAAATATTACAATTTGATAATAGTAAAAATACCTCTTACGTACGATGGTTTTTCCCCATTAATTCGAGCACAACATAACCTCAATGTGAATAATTTTTTTATTCGATTCGATTTGAAAATACCATTTTGTATGATAAAATTAAAATGAATCGTATTTTTGTTTAGCTATTCCATTTTTAAATAAATAATTTTGTTATTCAGCAACAAATTATTATCAAAAATATTGGCAAAGAAATAAGAGACGACAACATTCTTATAGTTGTAAGCAACCAATTTTGGGATCGTGTTGGCTATGGATAAAATAAAACAAAATCAGAACGATATACACACTTTAGCCAACATTATAAAAATATAAAATTAACAATACATTCAATTTGTTTTTTACTGTATATTGTTGGATTTGTTCAAACAAATAGACGTAAAAAAAACCGTTTACGTAATTATTTTAATTTTGTAGTACACGTTTCTATGATAATTAACAAGATAAACTGACCAGCCATATGGAGGATGAGTTTTATGAATTTTATCCGGGAAAAAAATAGCATCGTGTTGGCTATGACGTGGTCATAAACAGTAGGAAAAAAACAATTTTTATTATAGCCATTTTTGTTAATAGTTTAAAAACATTGGAAGGCATTAGAACAACAACAAAAAGCAAATATTGACAATTGACACGTTGTTTTAATTATAATCTAATTTTTGTTATATTTAATTTTTAATTAGATTATAAGAGTATTGATAAGATAAAGATAGAAGATGTGGAGATAATTAAGGCTAGTCTAGACGAGGCCATGGTAAGCAAGGTGAGTTTCAAATGGGAGTTGACATACAACACACACACATACTCACATACACATACCGTCAAAACAAAATGTCCGTTATTATACATTATACAGACTTATTAATAGTCGCCATTTTATTAAAAAAAAACTGTACATTTTGTTGTATTCTAAATAATTAAAACAATAATAATAATAAGAATGATAATCACCTAACTATCCTCGTTCCTTTTAACAGGTCAACTTTCATACTGACGACATACGGACAAAGAAGAAAACGTCCCTCAATAACCAGCCATCTTGTTGTTTTTGTATTATTAACAGAAATTTGAACGTATGTCGTAGTTGTATTGATGTTATTCTTGAATTTTGATTGAATTTGTTTTAAACAATTAATTGTAAAATAAAATTAACGAAAAACTATTTGATTATAGTTACGATTTATCGTATATCTATTAAATTTGCCATATATTTTTTTAAACACAAACATTTATACACTAATAAAGACGCACATATACACACACACAAACACACAGGCACTCACGTATTTCTGTTACACTATTACACTTTTAAACATATTTTTTTTGTTTTATTTTATTAATTAATCACTTTGGTCGTCCAATTAATCCATATTTAATGATTATTTTCTTCATATTTATATGCCACTAATACTAATAATCATCATCATCGTCATCACATCGTCCACTTTCCAAGAATCAGACTACGTTGATTCGGAATGATGATGATGGTGTGTGTGTAATGTGAATAATCGACACCAGGCGGCGCTGCCTTATTCTAGTTGATTTCATTAAATTGGTATGCTCTGAAAATGGTGAATCATACGTGTGTATTATTTATGTATGTGGAGAAAAAACGAAAAGTGGGCTATGTGATGAAATCATCATATGTATACAGTGGCAACTTTAAGGGGAGCTTAGTTGGGCGACCGCTCAGAGTGCCAGACATATAAAGGGCGGCACCCCTTATGTATCTAAATGTGATCAATTCTTATGAAATTACTATTTGTTGGTAAAAATATTTCAACGATTTGTAGGTGGGTCCCTGGAGACCATTTCAGCAAAATTAGAACCCTGTAGCTTATTTGGAAGTTAGTCAAAAATACTCCTTTTAGGTAATTTTGCAAAACGAGCTGAACACTAAAAACGACTACGAGAACCTCTCAACATTGACTTTTTTCCTTTTTCCTAATTGCTTTCTAGAAAAAAATTCGAAGCACTACCAGCTGTTCTAAAATAAAATGAAAAAAAAACGAAAAATATCAATGTTGAGTCATTCTAAATCATTTTGAGTGTTTTGCTAGTTTTTAAAACTTGCGAAATCGTCAGAAACGAGCTTTTTGACCGACTTTTAAATGAGCTACGAGGTTCTAATTTTCCTAAAATGTCTCCTTGAAATATTTTTCTAATCGCTTGCCAACAAATATGACTTTCATTAAAATTGTCCACACTTAGAAGAAACACACTATAAATTTATTTTTTAATAATTGATCTGACGTGATTGTCATTCTTGGAGGGGCGCCGAAAAATTCTCGCCCAGAGCTCTAGACTTGTTAGGGCCGGCCCTGTATGTACATATATAACGCGTCTCAATAATTACGCCTGTAGTTACGTAGAGCTGTAGCTTGCTTCAATTGCTGGTTTTCCATTATAAATTACATCAGATATGGTAGAATGTATGAACCAAGGTATGATCCTATGTAACAAAAGCATTTTGGAAAAATTTATTTAATCCTGCAGTTGAATAACTATTTATAAATTCTAATGACCCTGTATAGATTACTTAACGTACGTCGTAGCTAGGATCATCAAATACTGTATGTTTACAGAGTTTCGTGAATTGAACTATAGACAACCACTTCTCCTACCGTTAGCCTCGCCAACGAAAATTGGAACAATAACACGATAATAAACAATAATAAATAAATGAATATATTATGGAAAGAAAACAAAAAAAAAATGAATTTAACAAGAGAAACTGCTATAATAATTTGAAATTAATTAGTCGATACGTCTTGCTTGTTTACCTACAGATATGGCCAAAAAGTTTCAAAGAAATAGGGGCGTAACAACAATCAAGTTCGTGGAGAAATTGTGCAACAAGTGCCAAATCACGCCCCTATTTACAACCCTTAATTGTTTCCAAATTTTTACAATAATTACTCCTTAGAAATTGTTTTGTTTGATTTTATCTATCGTCATAGTGTGCGTGTGGAATAATAATTTAAAAAATTGAAAAAATTGTGTCAAGTTTATTTGTTTTTGTATTGGCACAAATTTTAGATTTCTTATTGTTTTTGTGTTTTCATCTATTTATTTGTGTTAATGAATAACGAATATTTTCAAATGAAAAACCGAAAACATCTCTAAATTAAAATTTCGTTGATTTTTTTGGCCAAACATGTTAGGCAACCAATTCAACACCATCGAATTGACGTCCTCTGTACAGTAGGCGTTGTCGATGAGTCATCAAAGGTTGTTTCATACCTTCTTAACAGTGGTGCCAAGTGTTCAGATTTTACAATAAATCTAGTGACACGCTTGGCGGGGCGAGGAGATGACGTGCTTTACAAATGAATCCCACAGGATCTTACGCAAACAATTTTTTTTGTGTGGACGGGAAACAATGAAATCTTATTGGCAAATATTCGTAAAACAATACAGATAGAATCACACCGGAAACTGATAAAAAAAATCACAAAATACTTTGTTTTGAAATAAAATAACAATATTTTATAAAAAAAATGTTATCAACAATGATAATATCTAGAAATACAAAAAACATGATTGAAACTTAAGATCCGGATATGAATCTATATTTTACTTGAAATGAATCCATAGATTTAAATCAGCCCCTCCAGTGGCGTAGCAAAAGGGTGGTCGCTTTTTGAGCTTTTGAGAATTTTTTGGTGAATTTTGCTAAACAGTCAAATCTTAAAGGCGTTTTCTTCTTAAATTAAGCTTTTTTAATCGATTATTTCTTATCAAATAGATACTACTATCAATACTTTTGATTTTCAACCGAGTCATAATTTTTCCACGTTACAGCACTGATTCTATAGTTGTTTTTCAATCAAGTAAATCAATTCAATAGTCGTCATTCTTTTCTACACAAACAAATTCGTTTATGATTTTTGTTTTACAAATTTCAAACAATATAAAATTTAGATTATTTAAGAATTTTGTGTAATCGGTTTCAATGGAATTATGTAAAAATAACATTGACCTTTAGGCGTCTTGTTCTTCTTCGACTTATTATTATTATTTAAATTAAAATTTTAGATCTTTCATGATCGAAAACATCAAACACCTGACAAAGTTCTCATAAATTATACAAAGACTTTTAGTTTTTTTCTCCTCCGTTTTTGTAATTGAAATAAAACCAGACTCTAGCAATATTTGTCTTTTTTTTTGTTTTTCTCAATTCTCAATCGATTTCTCGTCCATCTGTTTTTCTTGAAAACTCCTCCACTAAGTAACAGTGGCGGAACTACCGCGCAGAAAAAAGGAGCGATGTCGGGGGGCGTAGCTGAGAGGGCCTAAAATCCCGTCTTTTCATTAAATAATTTGTAAACGTCCACTTGATTGCAATTGTTTTACTGGGGTAGAACATACTCATCCCTCCAGTTCGACCATTGATACTAAATTCATATATATAAAAAAAAACATTTTGCTAACAATAAAGTATTCTCTTGTCAATTTATCATTTTATTTCAACTCAATTAAAAGTTGTTAAAGAAGCCGAATTGAATTTCAGTTCCGCCACTGATTAAACGAGTGTAAAGAGAACAAAAATTATTTTATTACTGGCGTCAATTAGAAATCGAAATTTATTTTTAAATTATTGAAATATCAAAAAAAAAGAAAATTTCAAACATCTGTTCGATATTTGTCAACAAATAATTATGAAATTGAAGGGGTTGAGAACAAAAATAAAAAATAGACCAAATAGAGAACAATAAAGCGTGGGTGGTTAGTTTTTGATTTCATTTATTGTACTAAGGGGGTGGATAAATAACCGGTGAAGGGGTTGTGACTAAAGTTATTTCTACTATTGTTGACAAACCGCAAATTAGCAGGAAATTAATATCTGTGTATATTTTTAAGTATGGGTATTAAATAATAATAATAATAATAATAATGTATAATAATAATAGAGACACGTGCCCCCAAAAACAAAAAAAAAACAGGATGTGAAATGAATACAAATTGGTGAAATGTATAATTGAATTTTTTAAAACAACGTGTGGTCTACTAGACTTTAATAAAATAAAAATAATCGAAAATAAAGCCAATATCAGTAGCGGCTCGTTGTTTGATTAACTGCTGTTCTCACGCAGATTATCAAGAAAAAAATAAAAAATAATAAGAGAACTAAGACAGTGTATGTTATTATTAATAAATTTGTGGTGCTGCAGTTTTGCTGTGCTTATACACGAGCCGCCTCTGGTTAATTTAAATTAATGAAAAACAAAGCGGCTCATTTTTCTGTACGTTCGGTAAAGATCGACATGCACGCACACAATCACATCTGGTTTAAAGATTTTTGTAAATTGCTTAGGCACGGGTAGACTTTTTCAGAAGTAAAACAAGGGTCTCTTTTAGGGTTTGGCGTTTTCTTACAATTACAACAAGATCAGCTTTGTCTAAATTTTTCTTCTCTCGAGTCGTCTGTCCCTTGAAAAAAAGTCGTGCACTTTGTTTTAATAACAATCAAACAATGAAAATTATATTAATTTTATGTGTAATATTGTTCAAAAATTGTTGTAAGTACATCTTAGAATATTTAAATTGATTAATAATAAAGATTCAATTACTAGATTTAAGTAAAGCGATTGAAAGTACAACAACAACATGGTCGTTTTTATTGGAAAGTAATGAATTTAATGACAATTTGACTGATGAAATTGATGATTTATCAACATTTCTACAACTGGATAATGATTTTTTAAAAACAGTTACTGAAAATATTGAAAATTTTCTGAATAGTGATGATGATTTTCTATCCACAACAGCTACAATGATAACAACAACAACAACCAATACCACAATAATTAAAAATAAATCCAGGCAAAATGACACTTATGATAATAATCTGGAATTAACTGGCATTTTTAGGGGTGAAAAGCTCAGTTTTACTGTAGAAATTTGTGGGGAAGTAAGTAAAATCGAATCTCATTAAGATTGAACCCTACTGGATGAAATAAGAGCTATAGGCTAAAAAATTTTCACTTATACCAAGCTTAAACAAAATCTGGTACGTAGTTTTTGAAAAGAAAGGTGAAAAAACATCAAAAAACATGATTTTTAATTTTTATCTCGGAAAATACCAGATTTTGTTTAAATTTTTTTATCAAATCTAATGAAATTTTATGTAGTTTCTTTATTTTTTTGGTTAACTTTGAACCTATAGTTTTCGCCAAAAAATGAAATAAACGTATTAATAATAATATACCCTAGAAACCAAGTCTACGATATAAAATCAGCGAAAAAAATTGATATGAACGAAGTCATTTGGCATCTAACTTACACATTTTAAAATTATAATTTAAAAATTCCGCCATATTTCTCCCTAAGAAAATAAAGTAATCTGTAAATATGGATAAGAATATACCGGGTTATTCACCTAAAACAAAAAGTTCTTATTTGGGGAGCGATTCAAAAAATATTTCAAAAATTTGTGGGGTGGTCCTAGGAGATCATTTTAACAAAATTAGAACCTTGTAGCTCATAGAAAACGGTCATTTTCTATAAGTTTAGGATTTTAAAACACGAACTAAACACTCAAAACGACTTAGACCGACCCGAGGAGCTCGCTTTTGAGTTTTTTCGATTTTCTCCATTGCATTCTAGAAAAAATGCGAAACGTTCCCATCTGTTCCAGAATACAGGGTAGAAAAACGAAAAAAATCAATGTCGGGAGGATTCTTGAGTCATTATTATGCCCGAACTTGCGATGGTCTTGAAGCTTGAGTCTGAATTCGCGCCCAGTTTGTGTAACCAAACCAAACACAACGATACCTGAGCTTAAGACTGTATTGTAGCTGCCTTGAGTCGTATTCGTATTCAACAGAATGTGCGCATGCGCGCCAAAAGAAAAACGTGACACTACCAAAAGTAACTAGAATTCGCCAAGTTCTCAACCCTCCATATGCTCAATCCTGACTTCCGCCGAGAATTCCCGAAGTAAGACTTATAAACCAGAACTCTTGCTTGAGATTCAGACTTGAGACCGAGTCTGAGGTTGGTTTATAAATACGGACATTAGTCGTTTTGTGTGTTTAGTTCGTTTTTGAAAATTGCGACATCGTCAGAAACTAAAGTTTTTTGACAATTGACCCAGGAGGTTGTATTTTTGCTAAAATGTTCTTTAAAGACTCCTTCGACTAGAAATCGTTTTTGATTTACCTGAAGTACCATGAGGACCTTATCAGTTTAAAACAAGGTTTGTCTTGGTAAAGTAAACCTGGCGAGTTTTCGCTAGCTGGATAGAATAAGGATAACCTTGTTCGATAAAATGTTATTTGCCATCCGGACTAACAGGGGTTGTTCTCAGGATAACCTTATATAATAAAGAGTTGTTTCCCATGAGGCCATCCTGATAAGGTTAGACTGAGATGGTTCTCAAGATAGCCTCATGCAATAATTAGCTAGCGTCCCATTCTAACTATATGTCAATCACTAATATTAACAGTAACTATTCCTTCAACTAGATGGCACTACTTGTTACAGTTCACTTGTAGTACCTTCTTCTGGCTGTTATAGTAGCATCATCTGCAGGGAGTGCAGGGACTGAAGGCTACTACGTTATCTTCAATTTCTAGGATTGTTTCTCCTCGAAGCATTTTTTATCAGCATTAAGTCAATTTCGCTCCTCTGGTGGTCCTTCTAACTCTCAGTGTCGATTTCTTATTGATTATCATCATTGTTTTGTCTTAATCATATTAAATAAATTAATAAAATCGAAGAGATTACAGTTAACTTTTATGAGATTAGCATTTTTCTTCTATTCACGATTTGATCATGTAATCCTGATGAGGACCTGATTGTTGATCTGCGCACATCCTTATTAGGTCTGCATTAAAGGATCCTGATTCGGACTTTATTTGTCTGAAAGGTCAACCTGATATGGTCCATATCAGGTCCCTATGAAAATTTCTAGTCGGGCGCTTTTAAAGCTTGGAAATATTTTTTGATTCGCTCGCCAAATAATGGTAGTTGCCATAAGACGTTGTGGAGCAAGCGCCATCTAACGTTTGAGAAGCGTAATATTCGCAGGTCTATCGTAAGGCAGATTCTTTCTTAATTTTACTAATTTGGAAAGGACAACCGTTCATAAATAACTTAAAATAAGTGCGAAGGGGGAAGGGAAGCGCGCGGAAAAGAAAAAGAGAGATAGAGAGAGAGAGCGATTAAACAATTTCAATTATAAACTTTGACTTAAGATTAGGAAAACATTTCAACTTTTACGAATGAACCCAAAAATTGTCTGATCTCACTCACTTGTCAACGTTTTTTGATGTTTTTAATTGATAGTGCCGGATCGGTATGTGATCTGTCTTTATTTGTTGACTTTCCCAAAATTAAAATTTCAATTTTAAAATGAATGAATCGCTTTCTTTCTTGTAGGATCTAAATTTTTTCATACCATCAGAAGCTGAAATCATTTCAAATACAACGGAAAATCTGATCATTAATTGGAAATCATCATTTTTAAATCAACAACATTTAAATAATTCATTGTCTATCGATTTTGAATTAAATACAGCACGACTTGTTATTGTTAAAGGTGAGATTTATCATCTATCTTCTATGTATATTTGATAATATTTCATTTATTCAAATTAACTTTTCTTCTCTATCTACGAATAGATAATGGATCTTATCAATATTCAATCAAACATAATTTCCAATTTCCTGAAAAGTTGCCTGAAAATTTTCAAATAAGTTTCAACAATAATATTGAAGTAAATTTTAGAAATTTCACCATAAATAGGACACATTACAATTTTTCAATCATAACAGGTAGAGTATTGCGCAAAATCGTGGGTACTGTGATTTGAATCCGCCTTCTGTACTATAATTCACTCATTATGTTATAGATTTTCGTGTAATTTCAGGTTATTGTGTATTATCGGTTGGTTTATTGATTATAATTGGAAGTGTTATGATACTTTATCGACTGGTGATGTCAATAAAAAAATATTTAGTTGTGCTTCATGTTTAGTTTGGAAAATGTTCTCTACATTTAAAAATATAATAAATCGCTCTTTTTGAAATAAATAAATCTATATTTCATTTTTGTAAAGTATGGGTACATATACTAGTATAATTTTATTAAAAACAGGGGCGGCACGTGTGGAATTTCTACACCTCTATTTTCATTAAAAATTCTTGCTACGCCAATGGTTAACGTCATTCATTTGATTTGTGAAGTTACAAAAATGCTCGCATATTGAGTTGTATGCTTCATAATTTCAAGAGAAATGGATCACCTGCTTATTTTGTATAACCTAATTTAGATCAATTTTATTTTAGAAATTGAAGTAACGAGCCACCACTGCTAATCATTTACAGTAATAACAATTGTTCAATTAAAATTACTGACATCTGTCCATAATGCCACCCCTCACCCTTCTTTCAAATAATTATTCAATATTACTGACAGTTTGAGTGCTGAAACACCATTTATAATAAACACCCCCATTCTTCTATCTACCACTATAATATACAGGGTGTACAATATTATTTCATCTTGAGGTTGGCCATGTTTTTGATAACATAGCATCCTAACTTGCTTCATACTTTACTAGGTTTGACATTTGTGACCATAGATTTAGTATACAGGCTGTCCCGTAAGTCATGCATTTGCCCCTAAAGGGCAGATAGTGTATGAAATTCTAAGACGAAAAGTCTTATTTTATTTTGTTATCTAACGCACAGGTAATAAGTAATTAATTAAACTAAGTAGCCAACCAGGTGCTTTCTTGATTTGAAAGGCGGTCGCGCTAGCTTGCTAACTGGCCCGCTTCCCACGTCCCACCGTCAAGACTCATTTCTTCTCTCTTTTTGTAGCTGTAATGAGCTCTTGATTGGCTACTTGATTTAATTAATAATTAATTACCTGTGCGTCAGATGAAAAAATGATACAGGACTTTTCGTCTTAGAATTTTATGGCCTATCTGCCCCTTAGGAGGAAATGCGCGACCTACGGGACATTCTGTATACATACGGATAGCGCTTTCATTAATCTGGCACGTAGCGTGCTAATCTGTTAGGCAACACATTAAATACCATATACGATAAAATTTATGTAAATTAATAAAAATAACATTGATTATACATTAATTAAATAGCGACCAATACTTTTAATCGCAATTTCTTCAATAAAAACACATGTGTCGTTTAATGCTACTAACAAAAATACTAATGCTTCTTTTGCTGGTGTTAAAGCGTAATTGTCAATTCTAGAACCCTTATCAAAATACCCCAAATATGAAATACCGTTCCACTGTTTGTGTTTTTTTGAAGCTCATGCTCATCGGTAGTAATAATGAATCAGTAATGGAAGAAATTTTGGTTGCGTATCCATGGTTGCCTCAGTATTCCGAGATAAAGCGCGATCCGTCGATGTACTAGATCTATGATTTTGCCACAGACGTCCTACCAAATGCATGGCCAACTGCGAAGTGAAATAGCGTTGTCCATCCTGTATTTTATCTGTTATTAATGAGATAATGAGAAACAGCTGAAATTGATACCATCCTGGTTAATTTAATATCTAGTTTTTTCTTTCTCTTTTTTAATTTTGTAACAATCGCCACGCCTTCGTGATGAACAACCAATTTATCAGCGAGATACCAAAGGGAGAAAGACACGTGCCGTATGGCTTATTATTATTTTTTTTTCGAGGGGTAATTGTCACCTGCCATTATTGATGATCATGATCATATTGGTGGTAATGATGATGATGATGATGATGACAAGGATCATAGAAAATTAGTTATAATTGGAATATTTTTCTGTAGCTATATATATAACATCTGCTGATATGGATCGATGCTTCTTTTGTTTATAATCTACGAGCCGTTTAATGTGTTTCAAGAAGATAACACAAGAAAAAAAAGAGTTGAGATGTGATTATTATTTATACTTGGTTTCATTGTTAACTGACCTGATTTAAACTAGAAGTTTCGTCAATATGGTCAAGTTGTAATAAACCGACTATAAACAACAAATCTGTTTTGTTTTTTTTTGAAATAATAATAAAAAATAATTACCTAACCGTTTGTTATTTTGTTTCTTATAGGAAATAATAATTAAATATAGCGGTTATTTTTTAAACAGCAGAATTTGAGTTTCACGATTAAAAAATTTGGTGATAAAGGGGAGATCAAGGAAGTATCAATTCAGACCAATTAAACCTGTACTTATAAACCTATGTATATGTATACATATACATATATTTATATATACAGGGGTGTGTTAGAAATGGCTAATTGAAAAGTTGATTGAACCAATTTGTTTGTATCTATAGTTAAAATAATTATCTGGGCTTGGTGGACTACACCTATTATGGCTTTATCTTGATCATTAGCGTAACGAAGCACCGATCATCTTGATCATCATTATTATTTATAATATTATTATTGAGTTCTTCGTCTCATATAATATTAATCGACATATAACACGGTATTTGTTTCGAATTTTGTGTTATATGAGGATTACCTTTTTTTAAGTAGTGTGTTAAGGGGACGCTGGAGTCAGGCATCGATTTGATGCCCGCAAAAGTTAAAATTTTTCTGACCTCTGAGATATTCGCGATGAATCAAAAATTTATTAAAAAAAATTAAAGGAAATTTTCTAACATTTTCAATTTGCCAAAATTGGATTTGCTCTCCGCCCATGAATAACTTTTCAAACAAGGTGCTATACGATTTCTTATCTTTAAAACTGTAAAAATGGCGTGATAGGAAAAATTTTAACATGTTCCGACATCTTTCTCAACACTTTAGAATTTAGTCAAAAATTATAAAAAATGGAAAACTCTGTCGGATACACCATGAAACGCCCAATTCAAAGCTGGTTACGGCGTTTGAATATCTGAGAAAACAAGCTATAAATCGATGATTAAAAATTGTCACTTTTTCGGATACCGAATCGACGCCTGACTCCAGCTTTCCCTTAATGACTTTAACGTTTTGCTTATTGAGTTAGGTGCAAAATTACAAATAATTAATAATAGTAAGATATAGATGGATCAAATGAAGTTTGTCCCAAAACCATGGATGACCAGTAGATCTTGTCTATAGTAGAAGTGCAATTGAATATATGTATTCTCTCTCTTTTTTATTCCAATGGTAATTCATTAAGGGTATTCCGGATATATTAAGTCGATTCGGCGTGA